>PVKU01007969.1:0-80008 GCA_004027475.1 Anoura caudifer
TTTTTTTTTTGTTTGTTTCTCTGGGTGAAAAAAGTCCTTAAAGGGAGACATTTAGCTGGTGTGGAAGAGATGAAACAAAAAATGGCAAAAGCACTAAAAGGCATCAAAATCAACAAGTTCAAAAACTGTTCTGAGCAGTAGAAAAATGTCTCAATAGGTATATTGAGTCAAATGGAGAGTACTTTGAAGGTGACTAAAGTTTAAACATGTAAGAATAAGTACACATTTTTTTTCTAAATAAATCCTGGGGTTTGGGGGTTCTTTCTCATACGTATCGTTATTATTGGAAATTCTTTAGTGTCCGAGTCAGTAGTTTTATGGCACAATAGAAATTGTTATTGCTCATCTACCAAGTTTGTCATTTCTCTTTTAGGAAGTCATTAGTTTCAGAAAATCAGTTCTTACCAAAGCTATGTAAGTTAAGATGCTCGTACACACATTTTTGTCTTTTCTTGTCTCCATCCCTCAGTCACTTCTATTTTTTATTTATTTTTTATTCTGATTTAAAAAAACTGGCCCTTGGAGTCATTGTTAAGTTTTTTACTGGTCAAAAATTTATACAATTAGGTCTGTGTTTCACAGGGTGACCACCTTTCTGAAATACTTGGCTGGCTTGCTTCCCATCCTCCCACATTCCCTGTCAGTCTTCTGAGCATTATCAGCATGGTTAGAAATTTGATCTCTGGTGTATCAGAAGGTATATGCTTGATAATTTCTTTCCTTGATGCCCCTGTACTTTACATAAACTCTAGAAGAGGGACGCTTCTCTCCTCCTTTGTTCCTGGCTCCTTCTCTGGGACTCATAAGCTTAGGAAAGACTTTGGAAGAACTACGGAGTTGTTAATCCTGTTTTATGTCAAGGAGGAGGCAGGGCTCGAGTGTGTTGGAATCAGGCAGAGCTACTTTTGTATTCTCTCTCTGCCAGTTGCTAGCAGTGTGACCTTCATGAACTTGGGCCTGTCTGGGAAAGTTAAGGACCTTGCATAATAACACCGGCTCTCTGTGTAGTCTGGAGCTCTATGGCAAGTACCTATTAGAACTGCGCTTTCGTGTATGTATTGCAGTAGCTTCCCCACAGTTGAACAATGTATGCATTACTAAACCCATTTTCAGAAGAGGAAATTGAGACTTTGAGAGTTAATAACTTGAATTACATTCATTTTGTAAAAATTCTTTATTAATCTATTTTAGAGAAACTGTGTGAGTGGCATAAGGTCAGGAGAATCAGAATTGGGCAAGAATTACCACTTCAGAATTGCCCAAACATCAAAGTTTCTTTTTATAAAGTAGACTAATCTTTGCTGAGATGGACTAATTAGAGGTTTCCACTAGTGAAAGGGCCGTCAGCACTAATGAGAAAACAGTGCATGTCAATAGTATAATGAAGCAATACCTGATTTGGCTGCTAACAAAATGGCATTCTATAGTATAGCATGGCCAGTCTTTATCTGTGGGTGCTTGTTACATGCTCGCCTCTCAGAACCCACTGTAAACAGAAATGATTCTACAAATGTAAGGGCAATGCTCAGCTGGTCATCGCTTTCATTTGGTTTAAGAATGTCACGATTTGTGCGCAGCTGGACTTTCCGGGTGTTGACTGTTGGTTTTATAGAACTGTAAGCACAGGCAGGAAGACTTACAAAACAGACTCAAAGGTCTCCATCAAGGCTGGAACGTGGTAGTGACACTGGCTGGCACTGTTTTGGCTTCTTCCTTTCAGCTTGGCTGCAGCTAGTAAGAGGGAAGGACTGTGAATGCTGAAACAAATGGAGATTGGAGAGAAAGTAATCTTAATTTCTTCCAAGAGTCTTCGTGGCAAAGGGAATTTTCTTCTGATATTTATTTATTAATTTTTATTATTGTTTTTTCTTTTTTAGTTTATTTTAATTTTTATTATTGTTATCTCTTTAATTACCTTTATTATTATTATTATTATTTTTACTTTTTGTGTGTGTGTATTTTCTTTCTTCAGATATTTAAATGAAGACATTGTTCTCCCTTTTTAACTAGTGGCTTTTGTAGCTGATTCAAATTGGTAATAGTTCACAGGTCAGTCCCGTCTCCAGAGAATGAATGTTAGGACCCTGAACAGATTCTTTAAAAACTGATTGATGTTTTCCTTTGGTCTTTAGTTGTCATGTGCTTGTCCAGTTTGCTTGCTTGTGTATTAATTAATTAATTAATTAATTTGGGAGAGAGCAAAACATGGCTCTGTTGTTCCACTTTATTAATGCATTCATTGGTTGATTCTTGCATGTGCCCTGACTAGGGATTGAATCTGCAACCTTGGTGTATTAGGATGATGCTCTAACCAACTGAGCTACCTGGCCAGGGCCCAGATAATTGATTTTGAGATAAGGAGAAAACACAAGTGTAAAAAGTTGCCTTAGACAACATATGTATGTAAGTTCTTCTTGGAGTAGGTCTGTCTCACCTAATTGTGGTTAATTTTATTTGTGATGATCTATTAGAGATAACAACGGGTAATTATCTTCTAATTTTAGTTATTTGATGACCTTTCTAACCAAATGTATGCTGCTTCTGAGTGATTTTTGCAATGCCATATTATACATTGTTTGAAACTCAAAATGTACATCTCCATAGAAAACAATATTAGAATGAAGATTAGGGTTTCATTTGAGCCCAGACAAGTCTATTTCACTCATTATGTACTTAAAATAATACTTCTATCATTATGGCATTATTGGTAATTTCATTTTCTAGAGAATTTTTATGAGTTTTTGAGCCAAACTAATGACATATGCTAGGGAGCAAGATCTGAAATGCTCTGGAGAATAACAGTTTTGAAGCTTCTTTTATGCATTTGAGATTAAGGAGATGGGAAAAAGTTAGGCAGGGGTTGGATCATAGGATAGTTAACAAGATTACGTGCTCTCTTGAGGGTAGTTAAAGTTTATTTCTGTTTTAAAAAATTATTTTATTATTTATTGAATTTATTGGGGTGACATTGGTTAATAAAATTATATAGGTTTCAGGAGTACAATTCTGTATTATATCATCTGTATATTGTATTGTGTGTTCACCACCCAAAGTCAAGTTTCCCTCCAGTTTATTTCAAAGGTGTGTTACCTACATGCACAGAAAAAATGGGCAGAGCTTACTTAAGGAAAAAATAAACCTTTTATTAAAGATATTGGCCTGGGGTGTGACTACCCACCATAACCTTCCCAGTTAGGAATTTATGGTCACATCACCCTTTGAGATTACTTTCTACAGAAAGTAATTCCCTTTTTTTTTCTTTTATCCACAGCCCTTCTTTTGGTCATATTATTAGTAATTTTGACACTACCGACCAATGACCTGGATGGGTTTCATCACTGTATGACCTTGACAACTTGCTTACATCTTTAAGTCTCAATTTCATCGTCTATAAAATGGAGATATTATTAGTACCTATGTCATGGACTGGTAATAAGTTTTAAATAATTTATATAAAGCACTTATTACATTAGCTTTTATTATTATTACTATAATTGGTCCACATTTGCAGTAAATAGATTTTTGTGACTTAGCTTTGGAGCCTAACCAACAAATTAATTTTATTTCTTTGGGTAAAATAGATGTCCTATGTTTGGCAAGAAGGGAATCTGATGTCACCAGGAGCATCTTTCTTCTGCTTTTCCCTCGTACCCCACCAGTGTCTAGCAATAGGAGGGATTATGCTGGTTTTGGATACTTTTTATTCTTCCAGGATCTCAAAGAAAGCTCACTGTAGACATCACATATTTGTAAGTACAGGCAGTGCTGTCTTTCATAGGTTCAGCTTTCCCACAAACTATGCTTCGATATGTATAGGAAGCATAATTCACCTTTCATGT
This sequence comes from Anoura caudifer, assembly GCA_004027475.1. Taxonomy (NCBI): domain Eukaryota; kingdom Metazoa; phylum Chordata; class Mammalia; order Chiroptera; family Phyllostomidae; genus Anoura; species Anoura caudifer. The sequence continues at coordinate 3,840 of PVKU01007969.1, forward strand.
CTATTGTGTTCTTTTGTATGTTAGCTGGGGGGTAGGCGGGGGGACATTTGCAGCAAATTCACGGTGGTGTTGTGCACCAGCCCGTGGCTCGGTTTTGTCAGCATCACCACATTATTAGTGCCTCAGTGTTTGTGGCTGCAGGTATTCTGTCCGAATGCTCTGCTGCATTTTACTGTGCAACGCCACACAAATGAGGGGCAGTGAAAATGCTGGTGCAAATGCCAGAAATGTAGGTCTCCAAAACTTGTTTTTGTCTTAAGAGGGAAAGCATCAGGGATGTCAGAGTCAGGTACTTGTCGGAGGAGAGCCCATATATTGAGGTGCGAAGGAAAAGGAAAAAAGCATGTTTAATATACGCCTTTATTTACTTTTGTCTAAAATGAGTGATATGAGCATGGGCTTTAGGGTTTTTGAATCTTTGGGCATGGAACCATCTTAATAATGTGTAAATATGTTTGTTACGGCTTTTATATTGATACATGTTTTCAGTAATGTATTAAACAAAGAAGGGAGGCTTATGTAAAATGCTTTGTTTTTCTTAAAAAATTTTTTATGTTGGAAAATTTCAAAAGAGGAGAGAACAGTGCAATGAACTCCCATGTACCCACTATTCAGCTTCAACAGTTACTAATATGTTGCCAATCTTATTTCCTACTCCTTCCCTTCCCTCCTTTTTTGCTAGAGTATTTTAAGGTAAATCCTACGTCATATCATTTTACCAATTAATACTTGTGTTTATTTCTAAGAAATAAAGACATTAAAATATAATCTTAATATTATCATACCTAATAAAATTAACGGTAATTCCTTAGTACCTTCTAATGCCCAATTAAGACTCAAGCTTCTGTGAGTGTCTCCGAAAAGTGTTAAAAACAGTTGATTAGCTTGAGTCAGGATCTCAGTTCACATACTGCGTTCGATAGTTTTGAAGTTGGGGAGCACCACACTTCTGCCGGTTCGTTTCCTCCACAGCACGGAAGCCACTGGAGCCAAGCAAGCATTTATTCCATTCTTCGGCAAGGGATCTGCCTCCAAAATACAATAGATGTAACTACGGAATTTGCAGTCTTCCTGCGCCCTTCCTGCTCTTATAAAATTTGTTGAGAAAATTTACAGTGAAAAACAACTTTAAGCACGTTCCTTTATTATTTAAGGCCTAGATTTAAATCATGGGTGTAATAAGGCCACCACCAACAGATTAATTCCACTCTATTCTCCTGATATCTACGAGTCAGTCATCTGTTTCAGCAATCTAACACTAAGTGTTGCTGTCCCTGGGGCAAATTTAGGTACGTGAGGATTCAAGTAGCACCTACTTAAGTCTGGAACTTCGAGGCTAGTTTGGCAGAAGTTCATAAAGATTGTATGAATAAGTTAATGAAGACTGGTCTTAGTTTTGAGCTCTGACACGTTGTTCAGCACCTTCACGAGGCTGAAGTCAGTGTGCAGGTGCTGAATACCGGGGATCAACTTTTCCGAGGCGTGTCCGTCCACTCTTTGATCTGCAGACACAGGACTGGGTCAAGTTGTGGCTTGACTGCTGCGGGACGCTGACTTAGCAGCCCCTGCCTCTGACTTCAATGCTGCACTAGCTGTGGTCCCTGGAAGACCTTCTGAGTGGAAGTAGGTTCCAGGAAGGACCTTAAGGCAATGTTTATATAATGACGAAGAGTGAAAAGTAAAGAAGACTGTTGTAAGCTTGAGGAAATATCACTGCTGCTCAGAACCTGCAGTGGTTTCTCATCGCTCAGAGTAAACACTGAAGCCCTGAGAGCGGCCTCCCAGGCCCTGCGGCCTGCCCCTCCTGTGTGTTACCTCTCTGACCTTAGTGCCTGCTTTCCCTGTTCACTCCACTGTAGCTGATGAATTCTGTGAATCTACTGGACCGCCCTGCTTCAGGGCCTTTGCATTTGCTGTTCTTCCCCACTTATTCACTAACTTATCTTCTTACTTCCTGCCTTTCTTACTTTTTCATCTCCTTTGGGTCTTTGTTCATGTGTCACTCAGAGAGGGTTCCCCTAACTACTTATTTAAAACTGCCCTCCCTGCCCCCCTGTGCCCCTGCCCTTGCTACCCTGTTCCACCAGCCCTCCCTAAATCACTCCCTGGCTTATTTTTCCCATAGTAGTATCACTTTCTAACATATTAGACAATTTACTTTTTAATTTTATTTATTGTCTTTTTCCCACCATGGATTTATCCTTAGTGTCTAGAATAATGGCTGTTCATAGTAGACATTCAGTAAATTGTTTAGATGAGCGAGTAACTGAGTTAAACTCTGGGAAATGTGATCCCAAGAATACACAGAGAGATTCCATGGGAAAAATGAAAGATGAACTTTGAACAGCATTATGGGAAGAGACACTGTAGTAAGGGAACTGGAGACATCTGCACGGTTGAAGACAGTGAACTGTGCTCGTAAAGGTCACGTGAGATTGAGTTGTCTTTCTGCTTAGTAGTGTGGCCCGCATGGTGAGTGATGACTCTCTGGCTTTTGATACAGTGGGTCGTTGGCATGTGTGAATCTAACAGTTGTGGTTTCAGATGTTTGCTGGTAGCCCAGAAGGGTCACCCACATAGTTGTTGATGCTTTGCAGAGACACATGAGGTGAACCCCGTGCCAGGGGTGAGCCCAGACTCAGTCTGCTGTGTCCCACCTCCTATACCGCAACTCCTCCTGCTAGTCTTTTCTTTAACTTGAGAATTTAGAAACTCATTCAGTTAGTTACGTTGACCACATGTTATATCAGAAATTATATGTCACACAGATATTTGTGAATTTGGGTGTTTCCAAACCAGTTTGGGAGAGGGATGTTTCGTGAATGTCAAGGATCAGTATACTCTGCAGGTATTCTGGTGAGTCTGCTCTTCACCAAAGATCTGTTTCATATTTGTGATCCCAGATTCCTAAAGAGTTTGGGACAGACCAATCAAGTCAGCTAAAGAGAGGCAGCATGACAAACAGTGACTAAGAGCACAGACTCATGGAGCTGGACTGTGTGGGTTTGAATCCTGACTTCAATGGATATTAGTTGTGGACTTAATCTCTCTGTGCCTCAGAAATGATAAAAATGGTACATACCTCATTGGGTTATTGTGAGAATTAAATGAGTTAATATTTGTAAAGCACTACAACAATGGCTGGCACAGAGTAAGCTAAACCTAAATGTTTTTTACATAAATATAAAGACATTGATTTGGGAGGCCTGTTAGAGAGTGCTTCAACCTTAGCCAGTAGGCACACCAAGATAGAGAGAGAGGTGGGCGTAAGTGATATAATTTGAAGTTATAAGAAAGCATATTGAAGTTTAGTAGTATGAAAAAGAAAGTTATCGAGGCTAATCCCTATGGGCAGGGCTTAGTTAATTATGAAGGAGTATAGTAGAGTGGTTAAAATTGTGGACTGCTGACGTATTCACTGGCCCGCAGTGTCTGCAGCGTTATGGATGAAATACAAAACAAATTCACACAGACTACTGATTCCTGTGGAGGAAAAGGGACAGCATGGCTACCCTCCCAAGGGGAGAATGTCCTGGAGCGGCCTGGCCACTCTCTCAAGAGGAGAGCGTTGTGTGCCCTTGCCATGACAGGCTTTTATTGGGTTCAATTTGCACAGGAATACAGGTAAAGTTCATTAATCATTGTCAGGCAGTAAGGACCAAGTAATACATAGCACACAAAGAACTATGAGGGCCTATTCTGAGTCAGGGTCTGTTAGCTAAAAGGCTACAAAACTTTGGGGAACAGCACTCATTTCCTGCTAGGACCCTTATCATTTAATTGAGAGCTTTCTTAGCAAAGCAGGTTTCACAGGATTTTATGTATTCTTTCTTAGGCCTGATCACCAGGGGAACCGGCCCTGTCCAGCACAGGGCTGCACCCGCCACCAGCATTGTTTCAGGCTTAAGGCATTGTCTCAGGCTTAAGTCAGGCAGGGTAACGAAGGCAGCCAAGAGATTAGGAGACTTCTTACAGACAGAATGAGGACTCAGGCTATGTCAGGATAGCAGAGGAGCAAGGGTCCATCACCCCCTTTTGCTCTAGCGCCCCCAAGTCCTTCTTTGGGGCCTCCATGTGATCATGCCTGTCTTAGGTCGTTCCCTCCTTGGGGAATCTTATCTGTCATTGGCTAACCGATCAAGCATTGGGGGCCAGTTATGGGTGAAGTAAAAGGAGCAGGAGCGGTGCCCCTGCCAGGGAGATAAGCTTTGTCTCCTTACTGGCTTATGGTCTGAAGGTCGCTCACTCAGCCTTAGCTTTGGGGGGGTTACAGCTCCTGAAACCAGGCAGGGCGGCTCCCAACAGACTGCTGACTTAGACTCTCTGCTTGGTCTTCTCATCACACTTGCTGATTTTGGGTAAATTACTTCAAATTAGAACTCTAAAACGGGTCTGTGAAAAGTTCTTACCTCATGGGGTTGTCATGAGGGTTGAATCAAATAATCATTGTAAAGTGCTTAGCACAATACCTGGCATATAGTAAATTTTTGAAAATGGGACTTTTAAAAAACAGTAGGTGATGAGAGTTTCTAATCTCTGTCCCCACATTGTTATAGGTATTGAAATCCTTTAGCTAGAACTTTCAGCCTTGTCCTGTTACTGAGACAGTTGGACAAAATCTGACAGCATCAAGAATGAAGTAATGCAAGCATGATGCTTAGCATGGTGCCTGGCATGTAGCAAAAACTCAATACTACCAGGAGCCTTATCCCCACCAGTGGGCATGATGGTTCCAGACAGAATATGTAAACAGTACAGCTGCCACATTGGGTTCAAGATGCAGAAAGGGAAAGCATCTTTCTCCATGTTCCACTCTGTCAGTGGTGGGTAGGTCAGGAGCTATATCTGATCATATGCAATCCAGCTGACTCCCAGAATGGAGTCCCAGAACAAACTCCTACTCTGGCGTCCCTAGTCACCTGCCAACCTCATCTGACCTGAGGTCACTGTAAAAGCTACAATGAATGCATGCAAAATCACAGACTAAAATGAAATGTATGAACTAACTGTGGATTTTAGTTATCTGTGCTATCCCTGTACTATTACTACAAATAATTGACACTGGTTATGTATAGATTCAAAGTTAGGCTACAATTCGTAGAACTCAACTTGAAGATTTATATTGACATTTCAGACTCTAATTTCCTTTTGGAGGTAGTTGCCCTCCAGCTTTTTTATTGGCTTATCTAAACACGTGACAGGGTTTTATTTGTCTAGATGCAGTCCCGAGGAACAAAATCAAACTTTCTCATAACTTTTAGATTTTAAAAGCAATTTAAGCTATAATTTGTTTTTAAGTTATTCATTCATTTATTCACTGAAGTAATAGTTACTTAGAATCTACTATGTGGCAGGTCCAGGTAACTCTCGACTTTTTTATTTTTATTTTTTGGCAGACAAAGTAAAATTGTCCTTTGAATTCAGTTCTGCAGCTACATATCACAGTCCGTGTGAAGAGTTACGTTCCAGAGTTAGCCAACAAGAAGGAAAATAGTTAAAATTATTCTTAAAAAATTCCTTATAGCCATTTCCCTGCCCTAGCTTTGGAACACATCACTGTTTCTTCAGTTCAATACCAGACAAGTAATTGGACGTTTGCTGGTGTATGAGGTTCATGTTGTTTGAAAAATACAATCAGGGCATTCAAACTGAGATAATGCACTTCGTGCCAAACATGTATGCACCCTCACTGTGCCCATTTCTCACGGGTTGATTCATTCTTTCACTTACCAGCATTTAATGAGCACTTACTATTTGTAGTGACGATGCTTGACATTGACACTGAAGGTGGGGAGACTCTGTAAGATGATAGCTGCTCTCAAAGAGTTTATAATGTGGTGGGGACAACTGCCATGGCATGTCCATGCACAGTTGCATGAGGTTCAATGATTGTGACAATGCAGTGTCATACATGCTATATGAAAATGCCATATGTGCTGTATATACACCTTCGAGGAGCCAGTCAAGAATGGATAAAGTGTCATAGCTCTTCTTGGGAAAGGGTGTGTCTGAGAATGGGGAGGGGGCGCTAGAAAGGTTTGAGTTGGGTCTTGAAGAATGGGTTAACTAAGATGACGTGTTAATTAGAGGAAGCAAAGGCGTGGTAGCCTGCTCAGAGAATGGAGTGGTGTCGGGGGCAGCAGGAGCTAAGTGTGGAAAGTTCATGATAAGCTTTAAATTCTATGTTGAGCTGTTTGGACTTCATCTTCAATATAGTAAGGAGCCATTGAGTGATCTTTAAAAGGAGAATGATACCAAACTGTGTTTTATAAGTGGGTGGATTAGGGGGAAATGACTTCAGAGCAAGGGAGACCAGTTTGAAATTATTGGCAGGAGGGCAGTCCAGCGATCACACACTCACTTCTCAGCCAGGACACGTTGGAGCACCCCTTGATTAACAGCTGCCTCGCAGGCAGGGTTCCCAGCTACAGACGGTCCTTTTCCCCGCTATTGACCTGTGGGTGTTCTCCCCTTCTTCCCCTTGCTCCGCTTTCTTTGCTGCTCCTTTGGTCTGGCTCTTGGCTGAAGAACGGCATTGTGAGGAGGAAGGGAAGCAGGATGGCCATGTCCACCCCTGCCCTCCTGCCTTCTCATGTGGAGCATCCTCACCCCTCACCCCACCACAAGCCTTTTCAGTTCTTGTCTGAACTCTCACTTAGGACCTTTCTGGTTGTCACACAGAGCCCTTGAAGAAGGACAATTGAAAATGGAAAGAGCTTAGAAGGGAACCTCCTTTTCCTGACCCTAACAGTAAAATGTCTGGGAAAGCTTTCAACAGCCAAAGTGCTGCCTTTCTGACCTGGGAATAAAACTACTGTGTTCTTTGATAGAACTCTGGTCAGAAGTGGCACGTGGTGGTCGTGGAAGCACGTGGATCGGCCCGTTGAAAAAGTTAGAGAGTGTGTGACTGCGGGTTTAGGCTGTCAGGGGAATGTTCTGAGGGGGTCATGCAAGCCATTCCCTTTCCGGCACTTAATACCCTCTCCTGCAAGTTCTCCTTTCATCTGTCACCCCACGAGCCTCCACACCCTCCCTCAGCCTAAGGTTCTTTTCTTGTCCTTGCTGAGCCTGTTCCAGCCTTTTAGCCAGCAGTCCGCAGCTGGACAGAGTAGAGGAGACCTTGCCCCAACCCGGAGAGGATGGGAGAGAGGAGTTCGATCCTGTGAGAGAGAGGAGTTTGTGGCTTTTGGGTCCATAAAACTGTTAATACTCAGTCTGCTGTACTCTCTGGGCCCTAGGGACCTTAGATTTCGATTCAACTGAAATTAATTGAATTTATTTACTCAAGGAGCTTATCAAATAGCTTAAATCACTTAGGAATTGTTTTAGGCTCATTTGAAGTGAGAGGTTCACTAACTTTCCCAGGGTTACAGAGTTCCTGAGAGACAAGTCTGGGATTGGCAGTCAATTTCACCTGATTCTGCCCATGTGTATATGGGCTAGTTTCTGCACCCGACTCTCAAGTTAAATAATGTTTCCAGGGCAAATTAAAAGTCATGTTTGCAAATGAGCTTTTTAATTGAAAATTTCATTGACGTAACTGTAGGCTCACATGCATGTTTGAGAAACGATATAGAGCGTGGCTGTGCGCTGCCAGTGTTCCTCATTGTGGACGTTTCCTGAGACCTTAGTACAGTACCACAACCAGGATGTCAGCGCGTATCTTCTGAACTTACTCAGATTTCTTCAGTGTTACTTGTGCTCACTTCTGTGTTTAAGCTCTGTAAGATTTTTCTCACCTGTGTAGAGTCATGTGTCCATCACCAGAGGTAAGACACGCAACAGAGCCGGCCCCGCGAGCACCTCTCACGTTGCCCTCGCATAACCACAGACATCGCCCAGCCCCTCAGTTTCTACCCTCAGGCCACCACCAACCTGCCCTTCCTATCTAACACGCTGGCGTTGCAAAAGTGTGATGTGAGTGCAATCATACCGCGTGAAATCTCTCAGAGTTATTAGCTTTTTTTCATTCAGCACAGTTCCTTGGAGAGTCATGCAATTTGTTTTGTACATCAATCAATAGTTTATTTCCTTTTATTGCCAAGTAGAATTCCATGGTATGGATGTACCATAGTTTAATTATTCACTTGTTGAAAGACATCTGGGCTAATTCTGGTTTTTGGCAATTATAAGAACATCTGTGTACAGGTTTTTGTGTGAACATAAATTTTCATTGCTGTGGGAGAGGTGCCCAAGGGTACAAATGAACCTTTTAAACATTTAAAAAAATATTTTCTTTCTTTCTTTCTTTCTTTCTTTCTTTCTTTCTTTCTTTCGAGAGAGGCGAAAGGAGGGAGAAAGAGAGGGAGCGAAACATGGATGCATGAGAGATACATTGATTGGTTGCCTCTCACACACCTCCAACTGGGGACCTGGCCGACAAGCCAGGCATGTCCCCTGACTGGGAATCGAACCAGCAACCTCAGTCTACTGAGCCACACCAGCCAAGTCCAAATGAACTTTTAATGCAGTTCATAAATCCAGAATTGTGTTTGGTGTGATCCTGCTCTGGATTACATTTTCACCTTTTATCCAGTCGGCAGTCAGATTTCATGTGGGGCTGCCACCCACTTCTCCCTGGCCCTGGGCCTGTGTAAATTTCCAGACCGATTAGGGCACTCCTGAACTCTGCTTTGCTTTGTTGCCAGGGAGCTGCCTCTGCTGTTCACCATGCCTGTTACGTTTGCCACACCAGTGTCTCTTTACCCCAGCCTTTACATCCAGAGCTGCAGCAGCCTGTGCAGCTACACCGACAGCCGCGTTCTTTCCCCTCTTTGCTAGGGAAGTATGGGCTCTCTCTGCCGGTGAAGTTATGCTGGGAACAGCTGTACCTTTTCCTCTGCCCCTGCCCTCTTCCCTGTAGTGAACACATGTTGCCAAAAGATGGCAGTGCTCTTTGCAGCCACTGAGCTCGCTCTCCCCTGTCGCCTGTGGTGTGGAGAATTGGTATGTGTTGTTCTTTATGTGTATGTTGAAAACGGGGACAGCAGATTTCCCAGAACAACAAAGGCACCAAGAAAATACTGTGCGATTTAAAAAGATTTGAGAGAAAGCATCACGTTTGCAAATGATTTGTAATGAAAATGGTTCCCCACTTTGTAGAAGTGATTTGAGTAGGGAATTGAATCCAGAGACATGTGCATGGATGTGTAATTGTAGATGTGTTACATTCTGTGTAGCTCCTGACAAAGATAGGTGAAAATGCTGATTTTTGCCTCCCGTCTGACCTAAGACCAGCTAAGTAGCTGGGACAGCCTGCTTTTGAGCTCCGAGACCTGCGATGAACACCTCTTCGTGCTCAAGTAAAGGTCCTTATGTGCACTGTAAATAGAATTTTCATGGTTTCAATGGCTAATGATAATAAACTCTTCACTTCCTAGTATTTGTCCACTCCCCTGCGTGCGTCACGTCAGTGTGTGTGGGCATGTGTGTAAAGAACTGTTTAAACATTTGCTGTGCACAGGAAAGCTGTTGTAAAGTGAGAGATTACGGGGTTCGCTGGATGTCATAAACAGAGCAAGCTAGAGAGGATAGAGTGGGATGAGTTTAAATATGAGGTTAACTAATAACCTTTAAGCTGTGTGCACGGAAAGAACCAGCAGTGTCCGATTCAGGTATGGTCCTGTGAAAAATGGGAGCTCTTCTGCTCCCTCCCGGAGCAGGGTGCCATGCTTGGTGCCTTTTGGGAAGTAGTCAGAAAGCCTCACTGTTCGTGTGATCCAAGTGCAGCCTGGTTAAGTGGAGAACAGGGTGTGCAGGAGCCTGGGACAGCTCTGGGGCTGGGGCTGTGAGCCTCCGGTGGGTCCTCTACGTACGGGCTTGTGCCTGGAGGTTGGGGGGGGGGGTTCTGTTTTCTGCCTCCCCAGGTGTGAGAGCTGCTGCCTTTGCTATGACCCTGCAGCTCACAACACAGCTGCATGCATGGGATGATGGGGAGCAGGTGGCTCCACCTTAATCAGCAGCCTTTTTGCTAGTGCATCCTTTGGCAAAGGCCTTAGGTTAGGAAGAGAATTGCTCTGTATAAAGTTAGAACCCTCAAAGCAGATGCCGTTACTATAGAGACGAGTGAAGTGCTACCGTGTAGGAGGCCTCACCAGGAGGGATGGGAGAAGGGCGGTGGGAGGGCAAGTGAGGCGAATCTAGAGGCTAGCACACCCAAAGACCTTCAACCTTTAGCAGTGCTGTGACGGGCTAGGCTTGCATTCTGAAACTTGTGTGCTGGCCGCCTGCCACTTGCTGACTGGCTGAGTGGCAGCTGCTAGCACTGTGCGGACTAGCTGGTGAGCACGTTGGCAGTTGGCGAGGGCTCTGGGGGCGGGAACCTAGAGGGGTGGAATGTAGATGGGTGCCCAAGGCCCAGTGGCTGACAGTTCTGCACAAATGTTTCTCGTGCTGGACTTAAGGCACTCTTAGAGCCTGCTCAGTGATTAGGACTGGCTGGCAAGAGCCTGTCCGTTTGGCAACAGATCAGACTTGTGTTACAGTTAAATCATGTTAGTGTCCCAGAATAACAGGGAATAAGAGAAACCCCATGTTGGGTGTGGACTTCCGAGGAAGGGTCTCCCTACTCCTCTCAAAGGCCCTGTGGGGGGAAGGCAGGACTGGTCTGACCCTTATCCCCGTGATGCTGGTGAGAAGCTTCCAAATCTATTCTGAACTTTGCCTCATGCTGGTGATGTGAGCACCGGGGAGCTGTTTAGAAGCATGCTCTTTCCTTTCTTTGTTTTCAGCAAATGCAGTTTGTGTGGAAGTACATTTTAAGAATGGATTTGGGGGCCTGATTAGGGACAAGATGAGTTAATTTCTTCCCACTGGTAGAGGGGAAAACTGGTTGGGTCAGGCAGTCATTTTAAAAGCTATCTCTGTTTTGCTAATAATAGCAAGCAACTGCTGAGAGAGTTTTAGGGGGTGACACAAACCCAAATAATTGACATTTGTGCTGTAAAGATGGAAAAAAGCAGTAAATTCTCTTGCTTTGTGCAGAAGCCCAGATGTGCCAGGCTGGACTCGCTCTTGAGGAGGAGAGGGCTGCTCTGGGAAGGGCTGCTGTGGGCACGCAGATTTTATATTTTCCCTTTGCAGCACTCATTCTTATTTGCTGCTTGCAGACACTCTGCATTGTCTGTCAGAAAGCACTAGGTTTCTAATTACTTGCTATGTATAGTCTTGGAGGGAATGTGAAATATGTATCAGAGAGCCAAGGAATGCACCCGTCATTATTCTCACTCTAACTCGGAGGTCGGGGACAGTGTTTCAATAAGGCTGGGCAGGCGTCTGAGCCTCGTAAGAGGGCTCTGGGCATGAACATTACTACTGTTGTTACAGTTGTTACAATGTCTCCTTCAGCTCTTACTGATTTCCTTCCTTTGTTTTGGCTTTGTTTGTTGCATGCAATTTTGGGAAGGGCTTCGGTGCAAGGGCTAAACATTTTATTTATGGAACATGTAAAAAGTGAATAGGACTGGCTTGATTATGGTGGGGTACAGCAATGATGTGCTATAGGAAATTGTGTTGGATTCTGTAGGTTGATAAGACTGGAAAGGGTTGGTTCTGAGAAGAAATGTGGGCTAAACTCTTTTGTTTTCCAACCAGGAAATAGTAAGCAGCACAGGGCTCCAGAATTTTATTGTACTCCCGAGGCCTTTTAAGAAAACTTCCCCATTTAGCTGCCATCCTTATCCATGTCTTCAAGCACTGTACTCCTGGTGGGTTCTTGCCCTTTGGATTGACTCTCCTAGATTGCTAGGGGAGGCTTTGAGAAGACAGATGTGATTATACTAGAGCCCTTGTCTGTCTTGCTCATCATTATATCTCTAGTGTCTAGAAGTATGCCTGGCATCTAGTACGCACTCAGTAAATATTTGCTGAATAAATGAATGGAGGAGGGCAGGAAAGAGAAAAAGGAATGATTGAGTGCTGTCTCTGTGCCTAGCACTGTGTATGGTAGGTTTCGAGTGCTTTGGTCATCGTCACCAACAACCCCCAGAGTGCCAACTCCTGTTTCTTCTCTCTGTCTCCATCTTTCTCAGCCTCTCAGTAGCATTACCCATGGCAGTCCCCTCCTCTTCTCTCGCTTCCTTGACATCACTCTTTCCTGGTTTTCCTCTTACCTCACTGACTGCGTTTGTTCCTCTGCTCTGCTGGTAAATGTTGGCATGCCCAGCACTTGGTCTTAGGTCTACGCCTCTATTTCTACATTTTCTTCCTGGATGATCTCATCTAGTAATAGCTTCTTCAGAGACAAGCTTTAGTCATTGATTTTCCAATTTTTATCTCCAGTCCCAGGCCCCCAGCTCCAGATTTAGAAATCTGTGTATCAGACAGTTCCCTTTTCATGTGTAATGAGCATCTCAACCATAAAGTGGCCAGGGAAGAACTGTTTACTTTTTTTATTTTACTTTTTAAAAAAGGTTTTATTTATTTTTTAGAGAGAGGGAGGAAGGGAAGGAGAAAGAGAGGGAGAGAAACATCAATGTGTGGTTGCCTCTCATGCTCCCCTAACTGGGGACCTGGCCTGTAACCCAGGCATGTGCCCTGACTGGGAATCGAACTGGCAACTCTTTGGTTCACAGGTCACTCACTCCACTGAGCCACACCAGCCAGGGCCCAGGAAAGAACTCTTGATTCCCATGTTTCTCTGACAGCCTTCCCTGGACTCCTGATGTAGTTTCCTAGTTCCTTTGGTCTCTTATCTGTATTTCTCATAGCAGTCAGAGTGATCCTTTAAAAAATGTGAAACAGCTCCATTTTAAAACTCTTAACTACAGTTAATAATACTGTAGCGCAGATTTGAAAGTTGCCAGAAAGAGTAGATCTTAAAGGTTTTCATCACAAGGAAAATATATTTCTTGGCCGCATATGATGACTACTCTTACTGTGGTGGTCACGTCACAATGCCGTAGTGCCCCCGCCTCTGGGGTTTTCCTTCCTGTGGTTTCAGTTATGTGCAGTCAACTGGGGTTCAAGAATATGAAATGAAAAATTCCAGAAAGAAACCATTGATAAGTTTTAAATTGTGCACTGTTCTGAGTAGCATGATCAAATCTCGCGCTGTCCTGCAGTGTCCTACCCCGGCCATGAATCTTCCCCTTGCCCAGCCTGTCCATGCTGTGGACACCCTCCACCCATGAGTCGCTTGGTGGAGCCATCTCCGTTATCAGGTAGTCTGTCCCGGTATCACTGTGCTTGTCTTCAGGTTACCCTTATTTTACTTAATAAGGACTCCAAAACATTAGCTTAGTGATGCTGGCAATTCAGATACGCTGAAGAAACACTATAAAGTGCTTCCGTTAGTTGAAAAAGTAAAAGTTCTTGGCTTAATGAAGAAAGAAATAATATAGTATGCTGAGGTGGCTAAGATCTACAATGAGAATCAATCTCCTATCTGTGGCATTGCCTAATTTATAAATTAAACTTTCTTATAGTATGTTATGAGAAAGAACATTGTGTACATCCAGGATTTGGTACTGTCTGCAGTTGCAGGCATCCGCTGGGGGTCTTGGAACAAATCCCTCTCACATAAGGAGGGATTACAGTACATACAAATCATTGTGCTATGCATCTGAAACTAACATAATATAATGTGTCAATTATACCTCAGTAGACCAGAATAAAAGCAAAACTTTTCAGTGGCTCCTGAAACACCTGCAATTATGACTGCCCACCTCAGCCCACGTGGCCCCGATTCCTAATGGGAGGGCTACTGGTGACCTTCTGACTCTCTGTCCGGCCTCACGGACCTCATTTCTGTTCCTGAAACATGCTAAACTTGTTCCCACCTTAGGGCCTTTGCACTTGCTATTCATTGTTTGGAACTTTGTTTGCTTTTCCCCTAGAGCTTCAAACTCCTGGTTCCTTCATATCATTTTTTTTCTCTGCTCACACATCACCCCCTTGGAAGCCTCATCTGAACCACCTTATGCCAAGTAGCTTTCTGCCTCATTTTATTTCCTGCAAGAACTTAGTGCTATCTAAGATTACGTTGTTTATCTCTTTATTATTAGTTAGGAATTTGCCTGTCGTATTCACAGAGGTATTCCTCTCCCTCTGAAGAGTGTTGCAACATAGCAATTGCTGAATCAGTCAATCAGTATATCATTCACTCTTCACGGGAAAGGCTCGGACAGGGATGGTAGAAGACTCGACTTCTCAAGTCTTCAAGATATTTTTTCCGTACTGTAATCCTGATGACTGATCCATATCATATTTGTATGTAGTTTTATATTTTTATTTTTAACACAGAGAAGGAAATAGGTATATATCAGGATGAACTGTTGCATGCATGTCCCATATCCCTGAAGGAAAACCTTCTGCAATTGTCCAAAGGCAGTGAGTTTCTTAATGACATTGTCCCCCAGTAAAGGTCAGGGTATAAGAGGAATAAGAGTAGAAGAAAGGAAGGAAACTTACCTTTATTAAACATGTACTAGGTGCTAGGCACAGAACTGAGCGCTTTCACACATGTTCCCTAATTTGAATCTCAAAGCACTCCTGCAAGGTCAATATTATCACCTTCAGTTTTATAGATGAAAACACTGAGGCTCAGTAAGTTAATACTTTGCTCCAGGTGATGCAAATGCTAAGTGGTAGAATTAGATTTTTGAAACCCAGGTCTACCTGACACCAAACTTCTGACATTTCGTGCTAAGATGGTTGCTTTGTGAGATGGATATGCTCCTAAAATAGAAAGAAAGGAAATGTGAACTCAGTGCATATTCACGTATATTACAACGAATATCTGAAGCACAAGAATAAGTTACACAGACAATATGGAAAACAGACCTACAGTATTCGGTGCCTGAGCATATAATTGGATGGATAGGATACAGATGAACATTTGGTTCTCCGGCAGAGCTCATGTACGGTATGACATAGAGCAGCTGTCCCCAGAGCAAGTGCTTTGTTTCTAGACCGGTACGACATAAGCAGCATTTGAGCAGTTCGGGACTTCTTCCTGCTTTCGCTATAAATAGACTTCATGGAATTCTGTATGTCAGAGTTAACGCAATGAAAACGAGTTACAGAGTAGGAAAATAAATGTTAACTCATTCTGTAAACGAGAAAACGTGCTTGGCATCGGGAGAGGCCGTGAACACGCTGTCGTTACTTGGACGGGTCCTGAGGTCTTACTTAGCACACGAAATTGCAGAGTAGATCCTATTATGTAAGGAGACAGGAGGACAACATAATGTGGCTACGAAATGAAGAACTTCGTGCCCTTCAGGGAAGAGTTAACAGGGCAGGAAGAAGATAGAGCGAGAAGTGTGATAAGAATGTGGAAAAGGAATGAATGGGTGGCATATATATGTGACTGTTGCCAAAGCCGAGTTGCTGGATAATCCTCAGATGTCAGATTTCCATGAGGCCAACATGTGACTCAAAGCTTGCCACTCAACAGAGAATACTGGGCTGTGCTCGTATTAAGAGGCTGGCTGGAAGCTAGGCTCCACTGTGCACTAGCCTAACTCCCTGTCACTTTCCGTGTGTGGGTGGGTGTGCATGTGTGTGTGAGTGTATACATTTTTATGCAGTGGGTGTTTAAAGAGCTAAGCACCGAAGCTGGATTTCCACAAACGATCATCACGAGCACTCCAGACACATCAAACTTCCTCTCTTGGCATTTTTTTTTCTTTTCTTTTTTCTTTTTTGAATCCCAAAGGAGAGAACCCCCAACACACAGCCCACAGGATTGAGATGATTTTCTCTCACCTACCCACGTGGGTGCCCTCTGAAGGTTAGAGCTGAGGCTATGTGGGACCGGCACGTTCTCTACCACCAGAGGAGAGGAGCTGCGTGAAGAAGTAGCAGTGACTGAAGGAAGAGTGACTCTGCCCTGTTAACATGAACAACAGCTTGCAGGTTAACCTGCCCAGAAGCTGGGCTGCTTCAAGTGGCTCACTCCAGGAGAAGTCTGAGCACTCTTTTTTTCTTTTTTATTACTATAGGATGGAGGATGAAGCTGTCCTGGACAGAGGGGCTTCCTTCCTTAAGCACGTGTGTGATGAAGAAGAAGTAGAAGGTGAGCTTTATGGGTTGGGGAAGGATATTCATGTACCTATGTCTTTGTAGGTAATAGCATCCATCCAATAGCTTGTATTTGTGAAGTTGCAAACCAGAGCTTTTCTGTGGAGTTTCATTAATATCCCCATTTTGCTTCAACATAGGAAGTAATTTTTAGAACTTCACTGGACTGTTGGAACCTGAGGCGATGTAGTCCTGTATAGAATAAAAGCGGGGAGGGTCTTATTTTGAAGCAGGCACTTCTTCATGAAAACTAAATATTTTTCCAGGTAATATGAACCATCTTCCAGTGACTAGTTCAAGG
Source organism: Anoura caudifer (assembly GCA_004027475.1). Lineage (NCBI taxonomy): Eukaryota > Metazoa > Chordata > Mammalia > Chiroptera > Phyllostomidae > Anoura > Anoura caudifer. The sequence continues at coordinate 20,164 of PVKU01007969.1, forward strand.
AAGCTGCTGGATTTGTATAAATGTATTTGGTTGAATATTCTGTCCTCTCTTATAGCTTGCAGGGTAGAGAAACATGTTATAGGAAGAGAATGATGGTAATGATACCATTGTCACCAGAAAAATGGGTCAAAGTTGAGGATGTAAACAATGCTAATCATGGATGAGTCTGTTAGGAAGAGATGGACAAGCGCATTTTACTTAAAAAGCCTCCAGGACCTCTTTTGCTAATGTTCCCCAGTGCCTGTTAAAAATCAAATAAGAGTTAAGTTTTAGCTCATGTTATGATACTTTTAGTGTATCTCCTCTTATCTCTTGACTTATCAATAATGTGCAATAATACTATTTGTTTGAGAGTGAGAAAGCCGGATTTAATATTTATTAAAGTAATTATATGAAGGTATCACAAATACACAACGTATTATTAATGTTTATAATGAGATTTAAAAGATAATCAGTACTCATAAAATTAAATGAAACTGGCAGGTGAACCATGTCATAAAATGTGCCCATTAAAAGCACCTGAAAGACAATTTGTATGTGTTTTGGAAACTCTAGTCTGATTGGTGCCATTTGGGAAACATTTAACGCATGCCAAAAACTTGGATGAGAGGTGTGGTGGAGTTAGAGAAAAGAGGGTGGTGTTACGTGTTCTGGAGTGATTCTTCAACCACGCCGGTCCCGGACAAGTGATGCTCCGGTGCCACCTGGATTATTTTGAATAGTGCGACCATTGTGTTTTTATCACGTTTCCTTAGTCAGCTTCTTCTGACCATGGAGTGTTGCAGGGTTGCTTCCCCCCTCCACCTTGCTACTTCCTGCATTTATGCTCTTGAGACTAATAGGAATTTCACACCTAAGTTTCTTAGGAAAAAGGAAACTACAGTATTTTTTTTTCATATCGTTTTATGGGTTTCTTGTACTTTTATAACATGACTGTGGGAAAATGTCAAGTTAGTGAAAGCAAAATAGTAAAACTTTTGTCTTAAGATTCTTATAACCCATGGCGTTAAGTCTGCAGTGTGGTGACTTTGTCACTGTCCCAGGGTCAAAGAGGAAATAAGCATCTTAAAGTGATAGCATATGGATGGAAATATTGTAGGACTGAGTGAATACTGTATAGTTTTGGGACAACTAAAGTAGAAAAATCAGTGAGGAAGCTGGAGAATAAGAGGGGTTGTGTGTGCCTTCCTTGAGAATAATGTGCCAGCTAAGTTCACAGGAGCTGTAAATCACTTTCTTTAGTTCATAAAGTCTGTAGGATTGACAGCACCCTGCTGCAACTTGATATTGTACATGGGTTTCTTACAGCTTTGACCAAGGAATTAATTTCCTGAAGTATTTCCCTTGATTTTCAGGCACAAAATTAAGACAACAATACAATGACTAACACAAATCTGTAGCCAGATTTCTTTAAGGAGAAACAAAGAAGACAACAAAAGGTGGTAAAAACATCTGTAAAATTCTTTGGCTTTGTTGTGGTCAAATTTGCCACATGGATTTTGTGCATATTCCTGTTCTAAGACTTCTGTTTTAAAGATTATCTTTCATGTTGGAATCTGAGTTGATTACTTTTATTTCAGGTCATGTTTAGCTAGCTGGCCTTTGTTGAATCCCAAGGCCCTACAGGATGGTTGTTTATGATTGTCATTTGGTGGAGAACACCCTCCAGTATAGGGTCCTCTACAGTATTTCTTGAAACTACAATAGGGACTGTTAGTTTCCAATTCAGTGCCCACCCAACGGACCCTCCCATTTTCTCACTGGGCTTCAGCTGGTGGGGGTAGGGCGTACTTAAATTTTACAGGAAAAATCACTCCAGGTGAAAATGTAAAGAAGTTGTAATGGATATGGGTTTGATGACTTGTGCACCAGAATAAAGAAACAGACGACTCGACTGTAAAGACCTCTGATATGGATTCATTCGTATTTTGAAGCAGAATGTATTATGCAAGGATGTTAGTCTATCTCATATCGAATTGCACTGAGAAGGGTGAATTTGAAGGAGAGCAAATTGTTATCTCTGTTCTGAAGTAGCTGAATTTTAGGAAATTTAGGGCAGAAGTAAGTGCTCTGGTTTTAAGGATGAGATATTCAAAGGTTAGAGATGATGGGGCACCTTACATTTCTATTTTCAAACAAATTTGAAGCATGCCGCAGTACACTTAGCAAAAGTAAACTGAACGGAAAACTTTGTCTTCTAAAGTAATTTGCACAAATAAGATATACTCCCATTACACTATTATTAGGGTGACAAAGGTCCCGTAGCTCCAGTTACTTTGTAATATTCATGCTTTTAAAATTCTTCTTCAGCCCTCAAATCTGGGGGGATTGGCTTTAGCTCAGCCCGAAGGCAAGAAGAGCCAGATGCTGGCCCATGGTTCCATCTAATGCTGTAGTTCTGAGCAGGGGAGAGCACCTGGGACTTCAGCCATGCCCTCGGCTCACCTGGTTCAGCTTTACTCTTGGGGGGGTGGCATGACACTCAATCCACACTCCGAAAACTCAGCAGAATACCGTCAGCTGCAAAACTCACGAAGATCAGAGTGAGTCAGAAGAGGAGTCATGTTCTGTTTCAATTGTGAATTTATCTATGTGGGACATAATTAAAGACGTAAGGCTCATTTTCAGATAATTTGCCTTGTGCATTTGTGTTAGTGATGTAAAGATAGACTCTTTAAAAAGGTAGCCAAGTGCCAATTTTTGATCTTTAAGATAAAGAGCAGCTTTATTTTCTCTTATTGCCAAGCAAAACAATTGAGATGGAAAAAGTTAAGAACCATGTGATTTCATTCATGTGGGATATAAAAGTGAAAGCAACAAATGAACAAACAAGAACAATAAAAACTCACAGACACAGATATCATCAGTATGGTAGTTACCAGAGAGAAGGTGGGTAGAGGGTAGTAAAGGGGAAAGTGGGTCAACTATACGGTCATGGAAGATGCTTTGACTTTGGGTGGTGAGCACATGATGCAGTATGAACATCATGTGTCATATGTGCACTTGAACCTACATAGTCTTAGTAACCAATGTCACCCTAGTAAATTTAATAAAAAGAAAAAATACAAAAAAACAAAGAGAAGCTGTAATATCTGTTCTTTCACTGGTTACGTTATACTGTTTTTGGTTTTGTAAAGGTAACATTTTTGGCACAGAGTGGTTACTGTGGATAAACTCATTTAAAAATTTTAACATTTAAGATAACATATTTGTTTCTGTACCAAAAGGCTCCATCCCCAGCTCAGGCACTTTCACAGAATTGGTCTGTAGATGACAAATTGATGTTACCAGAATGACCCAGAAATGCCGACAGTGAGAACAACACTCGATTTTCATTTTAAACACACATAGACAGGTGAAATTGCCACATTTTGTGGGGTGAACCAAAGTTGAGATAGAAAGATAGATCACCAGGTAAATTTTTCTAAACAGAAGTATGCCTTGTAGATATTTTATCTTTAAAAAAGTCAGCCAGAAGTTTGGATCTGTATGATGTAAACAGATTACTCAATAATCTCGTATTTCGCAATAGGGGAAAAGAGCAAACTCCACCTTATCCTCTGAGATAAGGCCTTGGCTCTGCAGGGCTAGGTAACTCCCCAGCAGGCCTTGGCAACCCTGATGTTGTGAGGAGGGGCCTTTTCTTAACATCCATCTAACCAGCAACTCAGGAAGCATAAAGTACAGCAAGACAATATTGGCTGAAATGTGTCTCCATTTCTGAAGTCTGATCAGTGCTCTCAAAGCTGTTCTGACATATTGTGGTGGCTTTCCTCTCCCATTCAAAAGTAAGGCCGAAAGGAAGTGAGCTCTCATCTGTGCGAGTGGAAGAATGATTATGCAGGTTCCTATGCCCACGGATCGACACTGAGCGAGTATCGTTGAGAATGCACGGAATTTTACTGGAAGATTATTTTTAGGGAAATAAAGGTAAAAAACTAGGATACTGTCTGGAGAAGAATAAATATTTACCAAATATTTGTTAAGAGAAAGAATGAATAAATGAATATATGATATAAACTAAATAGAGCATATGCAGAACTACTTTATATAAAACTCTAAAAATCCTTGTTTACATTTTTAGTTAGAAATTTGGTTCTTGGTAGTCTTAGTCACATGAGATGATATACTTTTTAGTGATCCTATCCTTCGCTGCTACTCCTGTTTGATTTGGCAAAGATCATTGATGTTTATATCATTTGTATATTTATATTGATAAGAAAAGGAAACCTCTAAAACACCTCTGCCTTATTATTTATTTATTTTTTTTGCTTCCACTTGTCTATCTTTTGAGGAGAGAGACAAAAAATGATGAAATGGTATTTCATTTTTTTGGAAGTCAGGATCTCAACATTTTATAGACATGAAATCATAATGACTTAAACCTATTTTTCACCAGAGGATATTCTGATGATGTATTTATGTGTATTGGAAGAGGTGATATTCTAAAGAAAAAGTGGGGCCTGGTAGACATTTGTTAATAATTACAGTGGTAAAAAATGTAATTGCTGAGAAGGAGTGAATGAAAACCTACCAGATGGGAAGGGAGGGGCCGAGTTGGGGCTGGGGCTATTCTGAGCGCTGGATATAAGTGTCTGGTTGCATTTTGCTGACCTCTTCTCTGTGTTCACTCTAATTTCTCAGAAACAGTGTGTACAGAGGAAACACTTGGGCAAATATTGCTGAAGGAAAAGCCTTCTTAAAAGAAACAATGTACCCACACATTGGAGAGCAGTAAAGAAATGTGGTGGCGTGTTTAAGGGTTGATACCAGGATCTGGTTTTCCCAGAGCAGGTTGAGCCCATGTAGCCCTTTCCCAGCACCCCGCTTCTCTCTCCTGGCGGCCTCGGCTGAAAGCCCGCCAGCGGTCCTCGAGCAGGCAACACGTGGCCTGGGAGCCGACACCTCCTGCTGTGTCAGTGAGATTAAATACTTGTATACAGATTTCTTAAGGTTCAAGGAAATCCGATAATAATGCCATGGTGTTTTTGAAACTGGAATCAGATATCCCTTCCCAGAGTTTGCCACTTGTAGAGAATTCCCTGGTAGTACAGGATGGGCTAAGGCCCTCTTGAAGTCACTTTTGGTCTGACATGTCTACATTCTTTTATGGCCATAAGTCATAAAAAATTGAACTTGGTGCTTGGGTTGTGTTTAGCAAGGATCTAGAAATTCTGAAATGATACACTTAGAGTAATTTTGTGTATAGATTTCTTTGTCTAAAGTTCATTTAGACAAAGACTGGGCTAAGTGATTTTTATTTGCTTAATTCATTTTTACCAACACCCAACTGCGTTGCCTTCCTGACCATGCTTACCTAATGCTTCTTGTATTAGAAGAGGCAAGCTCGAAAGGTCTCAGGGCCCACTGTCTGTTCCTCTTTGGGCTCATTCTGAATCCCTTTAAGCTCCTGGTGTGAGATCTGAGTTTCATGATTAGACTTCTCTGATATGAATTGACTCTAATTTGCCTACTTTTCCAAGAAGCGGCATATTAACTCTAATACAGGATAAATACAAATGCATGCCCATTGTCTAATAAGGCATGCAAGTTTTCTTCTTCCAGAGAACAGATTTAAGTACATAGTATTTTTCCACCATTAAAGAAAATTCAGAGGTCTATTATATGCCCAAGGTCTGTCTGGAAAGAGTCCAGCCATTGTTAACATAACAAGAATGGTTTGCATGACATCTGTGTAACCTGGCAGCCAAGGAGAGTGGACTGGAATGAGCATGCGTGAACAATGACAACTTTACTGTATTAGTCAATGAGGGTGGTAGATGTTGCTGAAGGAGCATGTGTATTGTGTGGCTGTTGCATTCAAAATGACTGAGCAAGTAGAGCAACGGATTTGCATCAAATTTTGCATGAAGCCTGGACATTCCCCCGTGGAAACTATTCAGATGATTCAGAAGGCCGAAGCTATGGGCAACTGGTGATTGGCAGCTTCTTCATGACAATGTGCCTGCTCATGCATCATGTCTTGTGCAGAGTTTTGTGGTGAAACATCAAATCACCCAGGTGACTCAGCCCCCTAGAGCCCAGATTTGGTGCCCTGTGACTTCTGGCTTTTCCCAAAACTAACATTATCTTTGAAAGGGAAGAGATTTCAGACCATGGATGAGACTCAGGAAAATATGGCAGGGTAGCTGATGGTGACTGGGAGAACTATGCGAGGTCCCAGGGTGCCTACTTTGAAAGGGGACTGAGGCATCGTTGTCCTGTGTACAATGTTTCTTGTATCTTGTATCTTCTTCAGCAAATATCTCTATTTTTCATATGACATGGTTAGATACCTTCTGGACAGACGTTGTGTATTTACTGTATATACGAACATATTTTATATGATACACAAGCTGTTATATAATTTAGGTGCCAGTTAAATGAGAGCATGCAATAGTATAGGAATAACACTGTGTATTTGAACCTCAGCAAAGTATTGTATTTCCCCATTTCTATCATCACAAGAGTCAGGATCATTGAGGGTGAGAATTGGGACTTACGAGGGAGAGTAGAGTAAGAATAGAATAAAGTTGCATTAAGCTCAGTTGAGTCTCTCATTGCTGTGGTAAGCTAGCTGGTGGGTTTTGTTTTGTTATGTTTTATTTTACTTTTTTTTCTCTGCTGATTGTATTTAGGGGACTGAAGTGAGAGCCTGCCCTGGCAATAGTTCACAGAAGGTTCCAAACACTGGGACGCTGAGGCTACTGATTGTGAGGTGGGATGAGGGTGAAGGGAGGGAGGATGGGGAGTGGCATCCCCTGAACCAGAGGTACATATGGTGGCTTAAATAACTCCCTTCTCTGAATAGTTGCAAAAGCTTTTTGATCTAGTTAATTGTTTTTACTTTTCCAAAAAGTTAGACTTAGAAGGCAGCTATCCTAAGTGCTTTATCTAATGTGTTCACTACCACCCAGTTGATTATTCAATTTCAACAAGTAGTTTTATTCCTACTGAAAAATAAAGAAAATGTCTTGGATGTAGAGCAGCAATTTTCAACTGGTGTGCCACAGGAATTTTTAAAACTTGCAATACCTGATTATGTAGTCAGGGGCACTTTTCCCTTAGGTTGTAAAAAAGAAGAAAAAAAGGAAAGAAAGAAATGACAACAGCCAACACAACAAAAGCCATCCAGTATGAATGAGTCAAAACTATACCTATTTTTTGTCAGATCAGCAAAAAATATATATTTTTTGGTGTGCAGCAGAATTTTAGTAATTAGTTTATGTGAGCTATGAGAAGAAAAGGTTGAAAATTGCTGATGTAGGGTAAAAGCTCATAACTGAATCCAGTGGATACACATATTTGGTAAATTAAACCAGTATCTGATTGTTCTGTTGCTTTTACTCAGTCTGTGCTGTGGGTTAGACAATGTAGTGAGAACCAGAAGCCTTAAGACCTATTTCTGTTCCTGGCTCCCTCCTGCCTTTCTGGGTGACACAAGGCCAATCATGCTTGTGTGGTTAAATTTCCTTCATGGGAAATGCAGTTAACTTATCTCCTTACCCACCTACCAGTGATGGCTTAAGGGTAATACCTGAAAAATTCTTTGATATTTTTGGTAAGTCATTGGCAAATTGCTTAATTTCCGAATCTTGGTTTTCGCTACAAAGAAACAGCATTTGCACCTCCTTATTTCTTAATTTTGCTAGAAGTAGAAGTAAACTAATTTGAAATCCCCGGGATAAGCCCTATAAATTTAAGATACTATCTCCCTTGGGTTTAGTCCCTGTAGGTGATTTATCTTTACGTTTGACCTTTCTCACCAGGGTAGCTGTGACTGCAGAATGCTGTCAGACTAAAGCTAGTTCTGATACCTGGTAATCAAGGACTTAGTTGATTACTGTCTGTGTTAACTATTCTTATTAACTTTAACCAAGGGACAGTGCTTTTTTTCCCTTTAAGCCTGTGAAAATGGTAAGGACAATTGCAGATATAAGCTCAAAAATATATTGCTTTTCTAGACTCTCATGTGTCACTGAATGTGATAACATATTCTAGTTAGGGCCACAATTAATGTTCTGTCAAATCAACTAGTCATTATTTAAGGACACAAGACTGGTTGATATAATTTAGAGAGTGTATCATGTTCGTGAGTGAGTTGACCTGGGAGACCAGTGTGTATCACTTCCATAGACTGACATGAAGTTGAGACCTAAAGGATGAGGAGGAATGAAATATGTCCCGAATGAGGGAAGCATCATAGGCAGGTATGCGTACAGGCCCAGGGGTGAGAAAGAAGTAGGCCTACCTGAGAAGTGGAGATAGGCCTATGTGGCTGGACCATGTGAGTAGGGAGAGAGTGGCCTGAGGTGTGTGGAGTCTGAAAAATTTCCTCCCACTTTCTAAGTTCCTCTAGTTAGGCTAATACATTAACAGGGGCAGATTATCAGCAGAAAATGTGCAGTTTATTATACAAACGTACATTCGGGGGTGCCATAAGAATGAGAGTGGCCATCCATTAGTTCATTAGGAAGTTGAGGCTTATATGCCATTATGGACAAAGGAGGAAGGGGGGCAGGGGTATGCGAATTCGAAGGGGAAATAGGCAATTTACAGGTGTTCAAGACAGAGCTGATGTGTGGTAAACAACTTCCTGCTGGCAATCCAGGAACAGTGGGACACAAGGGGGAGGGATATAGCTAACTGCCCCCTACTCAGATCTTTCTTATCTAATGCTGAGGTGAATACCTAAGATGCCTTTCCAGGAGGAGGTCTTTTCATCTGAATCTCTTAGGCAGTAAGGGGGAGGGCCAAAAGTTCTTTCTGAGTCTTTTGTTTCTTAATAACCAGCTTAAAATCAGCGTAGCAAAAGGCACATTTGGGAGAGGCAAAACTTTGGTCCCCTTTAGGTGGATGGCACCCAGATGATTCCTGGCCTTTTATGCTATGCTGAAGATTTAGGATTTTGAATGGGCACTGGGGAGCTGTGGCAGAGGATTTTAAGCAGGGAAGTGACAAGACAAAATTTGCATTTAAAAATATCTCTTTGGCTGATGGAATAGAGTGAGAAGAGGACCAGAGTAGGCTCTGTGAGTGCCAACATTTGGAGACTGAGAAGGAGCAGTCATAGAAGTTGGAGGAAAACCAGGGAGAGGGTGACTCTGAGGCTAAGATAAGATCACTTTCAGTAAAGAGCAAGTGAGTGATGGACAGTGCCGAGTGCTGCCTGCAGTCAGGTAGGTGAGGATCGGAAAGTGGCCAGTGGATTTGGCAAAAAGGCGGAGATTGGTGGCCTTATACACAACGGAATATTACTTGGCCATAAAAAGAATGAAATCTTCTTAACCATTTGTGACAGCAGGGATGGATCTAGAAGGTATTATTATGCTCAGTGAAATAAGTCAGTCAGAGAAAGACAAGTACTATATGATTTCACTCATATGCAGAATCTTAAGAAGAAAATAAATGAACAAACAAAATTGAAACAGACTCAATAGGTACAGAGAAAACTGGTGGCTGCCAGAGGGGAGGGTTTGGGAGACTGGGTGAAAGAGGTGAAGGGATGAAGAAGTACAAATTGGCGGTTACAGAATAGTCACGGATTTGTAAGTGAAGCATAGTCAATGATATTGTGATAATTGTGGATGGCACCAGTTGGGGTACTGGAAATATCGAGGGGAGTGCCATGTCAGTACAGGATTGTCCAACCACTGAGCTGTACACCAAACCAGTACAAAAAAAGTTAAGAAAAGTGTTGGAAGAGCTCATGAAAGGATGAGAGAGAAAGAAGACGCAAGCCTGGCTGGCCTCGTCATTTGAATGACTGCAGGTCACCAGGTGGGATGACAGATGTCACAGTGAGAACAGCTTCCTATTGTGGGGCAGTTTACGGAAGTATGGGTTATGGATTTAAAGTTGTCATTCTGTGGAGAAGTAATGTCGGATGATTCCTGAGTCACTGTTTTTCTTCTATGTAACTAGGTAATTGCTAACTCAAAAGGACTACTTTTTTTCTTTTTTCTTTGGCATTGACTTGCAGACAGGGGAAGATAGGAGGGGTGGTGGGAGAGCTCTTACCATGGAAGGAGGAAAGTGGGAAAGGGAACCCTGTATATTCAGGACCGCCATGAGTCCCAGTCTCTACATCATTAACTGACTAGTTGTCTTTTATTGGTTCACTGGTAAATGAAGAGGTTGGAGCAGGTGATGTTCAAGGTCATTTCAACTGTGAAAGTGTGACTGTGTGCCGTTGTGTTAGTGAATGCCATTCTTCTCTTTTCTGGGTGCATGTGGAAACCTGGAGTCCTGAAGATCCTGGGATTGGGTTTAACTAGGCTAATTTAAGTCTTTCATAGCACCTAGTTCTTGGTCATCATTTTAGCCTTTTGACATTATCTATGTCTCACCTGTATTATAGGAATGTGAGAGGAGGAAATTATGTGACTAATATTAAATATTGGATACCTGATTAGCCATGAGTGCATTAACTATGTGGTGTATTATCTGTCTATAGTAACTAAAAACTGTTCTTACCGCTCAGCCAGAGCTTAGGCCAATGCTAAAATGAAGCCATAATAGAGTTGGAGATGGACTATGTGGTTAGGATGAGAATGTGAATGTGCACATTTATGTGTCTCTAAGCTGCTTCTCTGGCTGCAGTTGCAAATCCAATTATCAATGACCATTGGATTAGCCATTGTTTTCTCTCTTCCAGCTCTGCTTCCCATTCAGTTGTGCAAATGGTGACCACAAGAGAAATAATGGAAACTGTCAGTTCTCTGTGTTTGGCTCACAGGCAGGTTTTGTCTGACTGCATATGTACTTGCATATTAAAATCTGCCTGTTCTTTTGGGGCCCTGGCGTGTCAGGATGAGTGGGGGCTCCTATCTTCCTGTTGGGTGGTCCCTCTTTGCTCTTAGCACTGCCCTGCCTGGCATTGGCTTTCCTAGGCCTTTTGGCTCCACGCTACTCTGTTTAGTCAAATACAAGGACCAACAGACCTGGTTCCTTGGGTTGGCTCTCAGTGTGTAGAAACTCCAGGGGACACTCTACCCAGGGATGGTGAAGATTGCCAGGTGGGCAAAAGGAGGGAAGATTGAGTTTATGGAAGGTGTTGCTTCTCTTGAACAGTTAGACTGTGTATAATGAGTAAGCTTGCCGAGGGAGAGATGGGTTAGACTTGGCCTAAAGTTGTCTATTCTGTCCTGCTCAGAGCGAATGCCCTGGAGTGCCTTTGCTTTGGAATAGGAGTTCACAAGCTATTATCAGGGCTGGAGGGGTATGGGAGTCAGGAGAAAGAGTACTTTATTTTTCCCCTTTAGGAAGGGAAGAGAGAAATAGGAGCAACACTTATGGGGCATCTTCACATGTTAGACACAGCAGGAGACACTGTCAAATAATTTGATTTTGATTGTAACCATCTCTTTCTTTCTCTCCTACTATACACACACACACACACACACACACACACACACATCTCTGTAAAAGAAATTATACAGCTTTTATATATATATATGAAGAGAAAGAGAAATGTAGAGATATAAATACAGATTATATTTTATATCTATAGATTTAACCATAAAAGGAATTTTGCTAGAGCAAAGTTAAAATTTTTTTGAGAATCCACATTAGAGATTGTGAAGCACTTCAGGAACTGCAGTTTATAAAAGATAAGGTGATTTTTAGTCCTGTTTATTTATTAAGGTAGGTTCCTGTATTATCTTTAAGGGGTTGTTTAGCCTAGATATTTTCAAATAATTGATCACTGAACATAATAAAGTTGTATTTCTTTAAAAATATTTACCAATTCTGACTTTTTATAGTGCTGGTCAGTTTTGCCTCTATTATAAGCTATTAGTAATGAAAATTGTATTGAAAATGTAACTTCAGTGTGTAGTTTTAGGGTCTGCACATTTACCTAAAGACTTTAGAACTATTTTGCTTAAAAACGAACACTTAAAAGTCAGGTGCAGGAGTTTCCTGAGCTGAAGGACAGGCATTGACTCCCCTTGGAGGCCTTTTCTTCTGTAGCCATTTGCTTCCCTAGAGATTGCCATCATCATTAAATATTAAATATTAAAAGTACTGTGCTCAGTAAACACCAGGTAACAAGCTGAGATTTCTTATCAGCCTTGCTTGGGGAACCTCAGGTCATCTGAAGGATTTCTGAGAGGCTTTCAGTGAATCAAATTCCCATGCAATTCATTGGTAAGAAAAGTATTTCCCTGTTTTTCATAGCTTTTACTATTTATTTTCTTGCATGCTTGCTCATAAGTGTAATGAGTAGCATTAATATTAAAATAGACTACTCATCAGCATTCAAAATGATCTGTAAATAAATTACACATGTAATTATCTATTATAAACGTAAGCATTATTTTTTTTCTATGTGAAAAGTTGCCTTCATCCAAAATATAAAAGTAGAAACCATCCCTTGCCCTGACTACTGATGTCTGTTCGGTGTGTAGACCCTCATCCAAACATTTCATCGGGGGCTGACTTGCCCTGTGGTAGCTGCAAAGTTGCGCTGTGCATCTGAAGGCGGTTTTCTTTTCACAAGCTGGTATTTTTGCCCAAGTAAATTAGCAATGTTACTTTGATTATAGCTTATTAGAGCTGCTTATGGGCACTCTTATGGATTTGTGAGTAACAGCAAGTTATTTGTATTTCATTTATTAAAGTGTTTAGGATTATATGTACCGATCTATCATATAAAGTGCCAAACACACAATCTCTGTGGTATATGGACTTAGACTATGATTCTGTTTAAGGATTTTTAGGCATGCACTTTTTAAAAAAATACGTTTTTTTAAGAGTATAATTTTTTTGGCCAAGAAATAAAGTTTCTTTTAAAAGAAATGTTTATTGATTTTTAGACAGACAGAGGAAAGCAGGGAGGAGAGAGAGAGAGAAATTGATTTATTTTGCCACATATTTATGCATTTATTGGTTGTTTCTTGTATGTGCTCTGACCAGGGATTGAACCTGCAACCTTGGTGTATTGGGGTGATGCTCTGACCAACTAAGTTACCTGGCCTGGGCTTAAGAAATAAACTTTTTATAGCATCTTTTATAATCTGTACTCATCCAGGGTCTTTGCCTCTTCTACATGTTTTCATAATTAAAAAGAAGTAATAAATATCTCTTAATTTTGCTTTCCTCTCCTATGTCCCTCTTGGCAATAGCCACAACAAGTTTCAGGCATCTTGGTGTAAGACCAGGTTACTTTAGGTAAGCCAGGGAAGGTAGTATGTAAGTTATACTTTGGGAATGTTGCTGATGATTTCTAAAAAGAATGATATAAAGTGTCAAGTGTTGTGGAACCTTTGCTTTAAATAGAGAGAAAAGAAATTCAGTTGACTATAGAGAGAGCAATAAGGTGGATAAAAATCAAATTTGGAACAGATCTCTGTGTTTAGAGATGTGTGTAGCCGGCTGAGGGTAGAGGATGGGGATGCCTGGGGGTGTCTAATCTGTAGGTCTGAATCTCTGCCCAGATACCTGCCTTCCACCACAGTCACCCTCAGCCACCCCCATCCTCTACCCCCAATACTGAAATCTGAGGTTGTAAGAACTATTTATGTATTGCTTTATTCCAAAAAGGTGAGTGTGAAGGGGAAATAATAATTGACAATGTAGAAGAGTGAGGTTGGTGTGTAATATGCATGTCATCACTCTGCCTGCCCACTGCAGGGTGGCCCGAGATTTGTTCCTTCTGTTTCTAGCAGTCAGCATGACGAAGGACACACACTCAGTTGTTAAGACTGATAGTGTCACAAAACAGAAGCAAAACACCATCCAAGCTGTGATGAAGTGCTCACTAGTCTTGAGATTGATACCTGAGAGAGAGTTCAATGGGATTTTATGAGTTAGCTGATGACAATATCCTGGACTTCCCTGACCCTTGGCTTCTTTGCTTGTACGGTGTGGATAGTAGCAGTATTTAAGTTGCGCGGTTGGGAGGACTGCATGAAGTAACAGCTAGCAAGGACTGGGCACACTTTTAAGTGCTTGGTAAGTGGTTTCTATCATCCATATGCACTGGAAACACAGCAACCAGCAGGTCTGCGTTCCTAAAGGAGCTAACAGACCTATCTGGCCTATAGAGGCATATGTTGTCAACCACCCAGTCCTCCAGAGAATGCTTGGCTGGTGGGTTTAATTCTGGTTTGATGGTTTGATTCTGCAGAGTCTTAAATCATCCTTGGTAGCAAGGTGGCTATCTATGGAGGCCGCTCTCACTTGCATGAGTCCATAGTTACTCAGTGGAAGGCTTTTCTGCTGGCCTGCAAGTGTGATAGCAACTATCAGTGACGTTAGTTTAGAAATAGCTCAGGAATTCGGAGAACTGGACAGGATAGCTTCACAGCACTTCATCTTTCAACTGAGGCGGCACAGGTGAGGATGGGAAGAAACAAGGATCACCTGGTGATAATTTCTGACATTCAGAGATAACCCAGAAAGCCATGTTTTCTTCCCAGTAGTGCTGGTTGTGGGATGGATTGTGAGATAGTCCCAAGACATTTAGAGTTTCTGGGGAATTTGCACCATCTGTCAGAGAAAGGTATGCAGGGTATTTATTTGAGCACATGATACCGAGGCCACTGCCAAATCAAGGAGGAGTACCTGGACTCATGCCTAAATGGACATTCGCATGTGAATTCTAGTAGTTTTACTTGACCAAATTTTGAGTAGCTAGGGTGGAACCTTTATTTTAATAACATTTTAAACAATCACATTTTTCTTATGAGTTATTGTTATTTGAAATTGTTTTGCTTTTTACATTATCTTCAGAAACACTTTTACTGACATTTCTAGTGAGAACTTTTTTTTTTTATTATTATTTTTTAAGCCTAAAATTCCCTTGTAAGTTAAGCAGGTAACTCTCCCTGATTCTTTCAGCATCTTCTCATTTCATGGACCCTTGCTGGACTGCAAAGCTTGTCAAGTTTCTCATTTCATTTTACACATAATACAATTCTACACCCTCAACCTAAGAGCTGGCTGTCCTTTTGTGCGTCATGATTTTAAAAATACCCCCCAATCTTTCTGCCATATCTCTGAGACAGGCACAGATATTTTAATGAAGAAAAATATTGAGATCCACCTATGATAGTCTTATCAACAATAGCCTGTTTTCGTCAGCAGTGCTGCTTCTGTTGATCCTGAAGACAGGTATTCTGTGGGGGTGGTGAAAATGCTTATGTTCCGGCTCATTTTCCTTCTGGTATTTTTGCCACTTAGCACATACAGCTTACGAAGTATGCAGTTCCCCCTTGGGAAAGCATGCCTAACCCCACTCAGCAAAGCAAGGCAGTCCTTACTGTCTTCTCATGGGTGAAAAAGCTGAGGTGGAGAGAGGTCGAGAAGTAATCCTAAGGGTTTGTTTAACCCCAGGACCCTGTTCCTTTTCCTTGTCTGAACACAAGACAGAAAAGGAAATTTTAGATACCAGTAGTGTGTGAGAGGAGAAGGAAGGTGCTTTGAATTTTGGATTGCTCAGCTCAGGGCCATTTCCTCTGGCCGCTCTTGAAAGGCGGTATCTTCCTCGCTCAGGGAATGTTGTTCCTTACTGTGCTGTAAGGATCCCCCCTAGAAGCTCATAGCCATGCGGGTACCAGAGAGCTGGAGCCTCCCCGAGACCACCACTGAAAGTATCAACAAATGCCTAAGGGTGGTTGGATGGGATGCCAGTGAGAACTGCAGATGGGCATGAAGGGTCTTTTTGTGAATTGGTGGAAATGATCTAAAATTGGATCAAGGCCATGGTCGAGTAGCTCTGTAAACATACTAAAAGTCACTGAATTATACCCTTAAAATGTGCAAGTTTTATGACCTGTAAATTATACTTCAACAAAACTGATAAAAAATGCCCAAAATTTGGGCTTTCTTGAAGGGAACCATATTTCGTAGCCCTGCGCCGTATCTGAAAGCTTCCTCAGCTGCCTGAAAGTGTGTGACAGAGTGAGTGGGGAGGCATCCGAGACAGGAGCTGGAGGAAATGGGGACACGCAGAATCTTACTCATAAGGCAGAGAGGAGGCCTGGGATCAAAATGGGGATAAAATGGCACCATTTTTTGTGCTGATGACAACTCAAATTAGGTTCCAGAAGGCAAAGTGCATTGCTCTCCGTGGACGATGAGAGCTCCCTTTCTGAACAGCTCACACCCTTCATTTGGCGAATGACACTTTGTGGCCAGAAATCTTACCTTAAAGTCCCATCCGCCCATTTAAACTGCCCTGTAAAATGATTTTTATCAGATGTCCTATACGGATTTAGGTAAATATATTACAAAATGATTCTGAATAACCTCAATACAACTAGTGTAGCTTAACTGCTGTTTTTTCTTATTTACCATTATTTATAAGATGTAGAAAATATTTAATATGGCAGATTTAAAAAAATTTTCGTACTTAAATTTTTTATGATGTTTTTCTAATTCCGGAATGAAGGCAACTAAACTTTCCGTGTTTGCTTTACTAAAGAAATTGGTTGGCTTTGCTTACATATATTGTGTGAAACAAGATAAAGCCGCAGGACTCCCTCAGTAACTGGAGTGCAGGAAACAATTGACACCGTTACTTAATTCACATTGTTTCTGAGACATTTCCTACTTGCTAGTGTAATATAACTTTCCCATGAGAACAATTTGCTTGCAAATGGCTAGACATGAGGCACTTCTCATTGGTACAGCTTCTGTGAGAATTTCATGGTACTTTGTAGTAGTTGAGTTGGCGTGTGTGTCTGTATGTTTGTGTGTGTTGATGGGGGAGGTTTCTCTAGATGCTTCCAACTTCTTTCCAAGTATCAAATGTTTTCTTTTGAATGCTAACCCATTCACTCCGGGTTCTGCATTCCTGAGTTGGGACCTCTTTCTTGAAGAAGCATATAATTGTTTTAGTCCTTCCAGTTGAAGGAAACACCCTGGTGAATTATGGTGTTTTTAGATATGCCGGATGAGTTGCTGTGAATTATGGTGTTTTTAGATATGCCGAATGAGTTATTGTGAAAAGCAGTTCACAGCAATTTACATCAGACCTACTGCATGTTCCAGCATTACGTGTAGGTGTGTGATATTGTCTGGGGCACTAAAGGGGCCATCGAGGAGTCATTCCAGAATGGGAGAGGAAACCCACACATGAGATTCTCTAATTTGTAGTTCAAGAAAAAAGAAAGGAAAAAGAAAAAATGTTTTTACATTACTTTAGAAATGGTGGTTCCCACGTTCAGAAGTTATGATATATCAGAAGATATATATAAAGTGAAAGTAAAAGTTGTCCAATTAAAAAAAAATGTGGAACTTTGAGTTCCTTTTTTTCTGTCTTATCAGATTTTGTTAAAATAACACCACTCTCAGTTTTGCAGCTCCTTCCATCCAGAGAACTAAAAGCTCTTCACAGTCTTTTTTCCTCTTCCCCTTCTTTTCAAGGCAGTTTTTGCTGGACTGGGTTTATTTTTATCAATGCAACAGCCAGTTTTTAGAAACTTTTGGAAATGAAAAAAAAAAAAAATGGGAATGGCACTGTAGTTGACATTCATTTTAGTTGCTTCCTTGTGTGAACATTTGAGTTTTTCTAGAATCTTTCTTCAAGTATGTCTTAACTTTTTCTCAGTTTGTCCTGTTCTAAGTCTCTATTCTTCTGAATGGGTAAAAAACAAAAATAAACAAAAGTTTTGCTGTTAAACCTTATCCCCAGCAGAATGACTTCTTGAATTCTGAATTAGATCTTTATTTTTTTGTTGCTCCAAGAACTCCTTTTCCAGCACCCTGTTGAGTATAATCACAGACTCAGGGAAGCTTAGAATCCAAAGGGCCTCTGGGGTTGCCCAGGATAAGTCTGTCATTATACAAATGATGAGATTGAGGCCCAGATTCAAGGTCATACAGCTGATTGATGGCAGCAGTCTGACCAGAATGAAGGAATGATTTCCGGTGCAGTATTCTTTGGTTTTCCTAAACAAAAGTAGTCAATCTGGATAGAAAGTAGAGGACACCCTCACAGAATCTTAGTGCCAACCAACAGTTTGAATTATACTCCAGCTAACTGAAAATTGGGAGATTGCATTTTTCTAGTTTGAGTTTGTGAAATATAGAATGGTAATGGTGGATTCATAGACATTTTCTTCTGACCTGTGGATCTTGTGCAATTTATATACATTGGAGAATGTGATTCAAATGATTGGTGATTTTTGTACCTTCCCTTAGGCCACCATACCATCTACATTGGGGTCCATGTGCCGAAGAGTTACAGGAGAAGGAGACGTCACAAGAGAAAGACAGGGCACAAAGACAAGAAGGAAAAGGAGAGAATCTCTGAGAACTACTCCGACAAGTCAGATGTGGAAAACGCCGATGAATCCGGCAGCAGCATCCTGAAACCACTCAGTGAGTACTCCATGGGTGTCGGTGCTTCTCTTTGCCTCACTCCGCCGTCCTTGGGAAGGACACCTTTTAGGATCTTGTGGCTAATGGGGAGGGTCACAATGATAAGAGGATGGTCTCCTCTAAAGGATAACGTCTGTGGAGATGCTTTTCTTATCCCAACAGGTTGGTCTAGGAGAAGACTTGGTAAAATTCTGACCTGGTCAGAAAAGATGTGATTAAGTATAAGCATGGTTTTGTATTCTACATTTTGACTAGTGAAATAGCATCAATAGTAACTGAAAGATTCTTAAAGAAATTTTTGGATTGTTTCTGCTTAGAAATAGGTTCTGTTGAGACAGTAGGTCAAAATGATATATATATATGAATGATACTTATAGGCTCATAGGGGACATTTAACCAGGTCATGAGCCAGGTCGGTAATTTAAAAGGAGTAGCAGAAAAGCATCCTGTAAGTCACAGAAGACTGTAGAGTGGAGTGGCATAGCTCTTGAAATGTTGAACATATTAGATATCGCAAGAGCAGAATAACAGGAGGTCAAAAAACACTGTTGGATTTCAGGGATGTGGGGGACTATGTGTGTAGGTGCATGTGTATGTTGCTTTTGTTTCTTTTGATGTGGGCAATATTTGGCTCTCTGGGTGATTCTGTGTCCGAAGTGAGAATGAGCATGTGCAGCAGAAGCGAGTGAGCGAGTGAGAAGCAGCAGAAGCACATGTCAGTTTTGGGAGATTCCCCAAAGGAGTTGCATAGTGACAGCTTTTTCTCTTGGCAGAGCTCTGTATATTCTTCATCTCTTTGCTGCAGTTGCAGAAATATGGAACCTGCGATAAAATGCATTAAGTACAGATGAAGATCTAGTTCAGTCATTGCAGGTGATGAGATGCCAAACTAGAATGAACAGCTCAGGAGTGTTGAAGAGTGAATTTATAGAGTTAAATTAAAGAGGATGTGAAGTGTAGTGATGTGCATCTGGAGGTCTTTTATAGGCTCACTGTTGGAACTGAGCAGGTGATTTAGGAGCTAGGTGTACCATGCTGAGAGGAGCAGTGTGATGGACCACCAAACTGGGGGTAAACATTTTGAGGAGAGGTTGGAGATGGACTATTAAGTTAAAATGTAAAGGTGTTGAGACTTAGAAGGGACCAGAGGGCAGGAGACAAGAGTTATGTACTTTTCATTGGAATGTTGGGAATGTAAAGGGAATCCTTCATATATTGACTAAAGAAGAAAAGAAAAACAAAAGAATGGGGTCTGTTTCAAGTAAAGTTCTTGAAATGCAGAAAAGAGGTCACAGTTAATAGTGCAAAGGAACAAAAGATAAATTCCTTTCTAAATAAATTACTGGTGTCTGCCTTGTTTTGCTATCTATTTTGGCAAGGCCTGAGCTAGAATTAGAGGTGCTCTCCCTAACGTGTACGTGTGATCACTCTCTCTCTCGCTCTCATTCTCGCTCTCTTTTTGTTTCTCTCATAGTCATCTCCCATTCTGCAATTTACTAACAAGAATGCATCATCACTATAAATATTAAAAGGGGAGAGACACTATCCTAGACAAATGGACCAAGGGATTATGAAATGATAATCAGCTACCAACTTTGTAGGAAAGACAATGGAACGATGCCAGTAATATTCAAGTCAGTAAAAAAGAATGAACTGATCAAAAAGGTAGTGAGAATGAATGTGTCTACCATGGGGGTTGTTTTCTGTGGCATTTAGGGACTGTTTTGAGTACAGCATGTACAACAAACAAGGTATTTCTTTCTCTTCACCCTCAGAAGTCTCCTTCCAGGGGAGTAGTGCATTGTGTTGTATGCCCGGTTTCTGAAAGGATCATACAGAGACCATTGTTAAGGACCAAATGTTCAGTGATCATAAGAAAGCTATTTATAAATTTGCATTATATAGTTAGTTATTTTCCTGCTAGTTAGTAAGTTATGCATCATCTAATTTGACATGAAGGCTCTCTTAGAAATTATTGTATATTCTCTCCACTGCTTCTCATGGAGACTAGATGAATTGGTAGCTGATTTATCTGATGCATTTCTATGTACAATGTTGTACTTGTTACACTCACATATCAAAGGACATTTAATCCTATGATTTTGGGGAAGCTACAGGTCTCAGGCACCAACATGACAATAAAATTATTTTATGGGAAAACTACTGAAATATTTGCCTAGTAGTATGCCATTATTGTTTCTGAAGAACAGCCACACACAGTTTCTGTTATTGTTGGATCTAGGTTTTTGGAGATACTTATGTCTATAGATATACTACAGTCTGCAGACAAGATCTTGCTTGGGCCCAATGTTGTATCAGGTGAGGCTTCTCCTCTCGAAAATACCCCACATATGGATAGTCACTTGGTGAGAATCATCTCTGATTCTGTCCTTGTTGTCACCCACATATACAGTCCATCCATGACTTCTGTTGCTTCTACTTTAAAGTCAGTCTGGATCTGTCTACTACTGACAAGTCTGGCTGCCACATTCTGGTCCAGCGAATTGTCATCTCTTGTGCACACAATGGCAACAGGCTCCACTTTTCAAGTATATTTCCGCAGAGGCCACAGCGATCATCGTACAGTATAAATCGAGCTATGCCATTCCCCTGCTGAGAACTCTTCTGTCCTTGGAGCGGGATCTCAGGTGGGCACCACGGCACGCAGTGTCTCAGCAGTCACGCTCTGTGTCCTTCTCCCCTTGCTTACGTTTCTTCAGCCACACTGGTTTTTCAGCTCCTTGTTGCCAAAACGTTTTCCTGCTTCAGGGCCTTTGCCCATGTAATCCTGTCTTTTTGGAATAGCCATTCCATCTTTGTCCTGGTTAGCTTTTCTTTCCTTTGACATTGCAGCTTTAAATTTTTGTGTTATCTGAGAGGCCTTTCCTTCTACTGTAGGCAGTGCAGGGCCAAAATAGGTTTACATATGTGAGTACACAAAACAACAGAGTTTATTCCTGTATTATTACTAATTAATTATTGTATTATTTTCCATATGAACAACCGTATACCTGCTTTTGTTCCACCCTGTATAATACATGTTCTCCAATGTTATTCTTTCTCAACTGTTTCCTTCATAATATGTGTTTTAACTTACAATTTTGTGAGCCTACAGTTTTGTCTTGTGCTGATCCTAGGCTGTAAGCTCCATGAGAGCTAGGATCAGAGTATCCTTGTCCGTTGTTTTCTCTGGCACCTAGCACAGTGTCTGGCATGAAGTATATGCTTAATAAATGCTTATTGCAGAGTAATTGAGTGGATGGATTACTACAGGTAAATACATAAGCATTGCTTTTATTTATCTAAATATTTTCTGCCATATAGATAAAGGTTCAGCTGATTTTCTTGTTTTTAATGCCTGCAGTTCATCTTCATATTTCCCTGCACTGCCTTCCTCCCTTACCATGCAAATCTGGTCCTTTTACTTGTTCTGCTTTGGAAGGTGTCTTGTTATTTTAGCTATTGCTAAGAAGGCATTTTGGCCTGTGTTGGTGGCTCCAGAATGTGTTGAGTTGCTTGTCACACAGAGACGATAGAAGAAACTGATCCATAGGGCACATGGATTTATTGTGTACACTTGAAAGCGCTCACTACTCCGTACGTGGGCAGCTCAGCTTCAGAAGTCATATTAAAGAGGCATGGAAAGAGACAGTGAAGGCATTTAAAAGAAGAAATAAGTCAAATATTTTCCAGTATTTAGGCACATAAGGAAGATGACATAATTAATGGGTTCGCTTAGCTTATGACACAGATGCTTTTTCTTTTCTCCATGGCTTTGGTGTCAAGACAGGGCTTCTAGCAGGTTATGTGTACCATGCTGGGTGGTACAGAGTAAAAGCTGGAGTTCAAACACCAGTTCTGCCCCTCCGCAGCTGAATGAACTTGGGAAGTTAAACCTTTTCTTTCTTTATCTACCAAATGGATTGATAACACTTATCTCACAGTGGTGCTCTAAGGATTAAATGAGGTAATTCATGGGATGCTGTGAGCATCGAACCCAGGATGTAATAGTAATTATTATCACCATCAATATTATTACCACAAGCACCTCACTAGTTTGTTGAGAAAACCCAGTGGCCGGTGTACATATGTTGATGCATTGCCCGTGGTAGAAATGCCGGCTTTCTTCCTCCCATTACTACCTTCTCCCCCTGCAAACTCTTCCATGTTCTGCAGGGCCTAGTGCATGTCTTCCTCTGGCTCCCCCTCTACCCTGGGGCAGAGTGATTCCCTTGCTCATTTGTTCCCCATATCTCAAAGTGACAGCACACAGGGGAAAAAAGACAGGGTTTCTAAAAAGTGTATGCGTGATTCTCACATATTTGGAGCTTTAAGGAGGGAAACTAGTTGGCTTTATTTTTCCTCTGAACTGGGTGGCAGCTCCAAGTCCTTGTACAGCTGCTCCTCCCAGGATGGTGCCGAGAAGTGTGGTACCTGAGCTACTACAGGGAGAGCGGCTGAGGGAGAAAAGTGAGATGGAGGAGAAACAGGAGGAGAGACAAGGGAGTGAGGAGGTGGTGCGGAGTGGGTGGTGGAGAGAAAAGTGAGACTGTGCTCTTTCTTAAAAATAATCCTTTTGCCTCCTCCACGGTGCACTTGTTTCTTCTAAGTTAGCAGCTGCCATCCTTGAGGGTTGCCCAGAAAGTGGGTGGGAAGGTGGTCCCCAGTGTCACAGGCTCTGGAAATACAGCATAAATTCCCACCATAGGTGGTTTTGATCTCTGAACTTCTCGTTTTGCTAGTGCCCTGGGATATATATGGGGGAATTACATGCCACTTTGTGGCTGCAGAGACTCTGCAAATGTGTAAAATGTTGGGAAACAGAGCTACAGACAGAACATCCTGTTCAGCATATCGGTCTGATGTGTAATGTGTTTCTGGACGAGGCTGAGCAGGCATCGGTGCCCGGAGTGGCGGCCTGCCTCGCACACATATGTCTGGTCCTTGTGGAGTCAGCTCGCCAGGTCTGTGCACACAGACATTCATTCAGTCTTTTTGAGCTCTTTGGACGTGTACCAGAACTGGTGGGTCTGTGCTCATGAACATGGTTCTGGGAGCCTGGAGCAATGGATGCCAGTGGGCGCTCCTGTTCTATTCTGGAAACTGAAACCAAGAGTGGGCAGCTGGCTTTGTTTAGTGCTTCCAGGTAAGTGGACAGAGTAGCTTTGCATAAGAGCCAAGATTATTTGAGGTTTTGTCATTTGACTTCCCCTTTTCCCAGTGCACATCCCTGTGCCCTCCTCTGACCTGACTTTATTCTTCTTGGTGGGTTTCTTTTTTTTTTTTTCTTGATTTTTAAATGTTTTCGGCTAAGGTCCTTACTTCTGATATCATAAAGTTAGATTTTTAAAATTTTCTTTTTTCTTTCTTTTTTTCTTTTAGAGGGGAAAGGAGGGAAAGAAACATCAATGTGTGGTTGCCTTTTGTGCACCCCTTACTGGGGACCTGGTCTGCAACCCAGGCATGTGCCTTGACTGGGAATTGAACCTGGCCACCCTTTGGTTTGCAGGCCAGCACTCAATCCACTGAGCCTCACCAGCTGGTGCAAATTTCTTTAATTTTCTATGTGCTATTTGCATATCCCCCAAATGAATCCATATGCAGGAGTGAAGGTCTTCGGAATGTGTGTGAAATGTGGTAGATTCTTTCCCTGTTAAGTAACAAAACAAAACACAAATGCAAAAAATATACTCTTTCATCCTCTTCTGTTTTTTTCATCTTATGTAAGTAAGGAATTACTTTATCTTTAGGAAGTACTTTAGTATAAAAAACAAAAGCTTTTTATATTAAATAACTGAAAACTTTAAATGTGCCTTTGCAGGAGGGGCACTTGTGATGTAACGTGACTGAAAAGGCAGCATATCACAGCGGTTCCGAGCATGGATTCGGGCCAGGCTGAATTTGATTCCCAGGTCATATCAGCAAGTAACCTTGGCAAGATACTCAACTTCTCTGTGCTTCAGTTTCCTCATCTGTAAAAAGGGATAGTAATAGAACTTAATTCATAGTGTTCCAGGTATTAAATGAGCAGTGCATCTAGTTAGCAATAATGACCAGCAGTTATTATTTTGAGTTACTCGGAACACATTCTTCAAGCTAATGTTTCCCCCTGCAGTGTACACAGGTAAGACCAGAAGCTTCAGACTAGAACTTTGCAGAGATCGACTCCCCCTGAAGGCTAATCACTATTCTTTAGGTTCTTCTGGCCTTTTCTATTACAAATACCCACTGGCTATTCCTTTGTTTAGTGGTTGCCTTGGCTCCCAATGGCATCTTTGGAAGAACTAACCTAATTTCATCTCCCAACTTGCCAATGGATATCAGCTAGAATGCTGGGTTGGCAGGAATAGGGACCAAGGAAATAAGGGACAGAGGAGATTCCTAATATTACACTGCTCTTTTGTGTAGAACACTGCCACTGGCCAGTGACTTTGCATACCAAGTGTGTCCTCCAGTTTAGTCAACAGTTGGAATTCCCAGTTCTGGGGTGCTGAAAGCAAATGGGCCATTCACTTTTTCTTGAGAAGGATCTCTTTCTGGCTCTGTGTGTGTGTGTGTGTGTGTGTGTGTGTGTGTGTGTGTGTGTGTGTGTATGTGTGTTTCTTAGTGAAATTAATCTGAGTAGAAGGGCTTTTGGGTGGGACAGGTCAGCAACTTGAAGGCAGTGCTAGGCTGAAAGGAAAATATGCTTGGCATACGTGTGTTTTTGGTGGTACTGGTCTGGCACAGTGATGTGTTTTGGGGAGGTACAAATAATTGCTGTGTGTTCCCCTGTGGCGCTGGTGAATGCAGGAGCACTGTGTCATGGTGCCTCAGTCTCCTCCAGCCAGTTTACTGTATAAACCTCTTAGGGAGCCTTGGATTTCTGGAGTGCTGTTCTCTTGAAGTCACTTAGAAGTCCCTCCAAGAAGACCTTACACTATACAAGGTGTTGCTTTTTTGTTACCTCTGACTATTCTATTACAATAGTGATTCCATTTTGTTATGCCATGAGATGTTATGAATAGCATGTCCATGTGTGTCATGGGAGAGTTGATGTTGCTGCTATTTATGGCGACTCATGAGTTAAGGAGACCTCAGAGGGTTCTACTGTGCTCCAGGTGCTGGGTCCTTGGGGCTAAAGAGATTGTGACTTGGGGTGGAAAGTGGGGGAAAACAGAGCCTTGTGTAGAGTTTAAAATGTGATATATACATTACTAAAGTGAATGGGGTGTAAATGACTGCCTGCTAGAGGCATTACCACCTAAGTAGAAGGCAGGACACATCCTGTGGTTTAGGTTCAGGTTTGTAAGACAGGAAGCTAGAGTGGTGAGTGCATGTATGAGTACGTGTGTAAGTATGTGTGTAACTGAAATGCACTAAAAGAATGAAAGGTATTGGTAGGGATCTTCTTGAAGTCGTATGCTATTTAGGAAGTTTCTCATACTGTGGGAAAGGATTCTTAAAGGACTATCTATGTTGCTGATACTGGGGATTTAGATTCAGGGCTTTGTGAGTTTGAACTGTTGATGCAGAAGTAGTTGGGATGAGGGATCATGGGAGGCCATAGGTGTACTCCTACCCTACTAATACATTCTCCAGAATTCTTCCATGATCACAGTGTAGAAGTAGGAACGTTGGGTCCTTTTAATAACTTCCCCATGGATGGGGACCGTTACTTGACTTTTCATCATATTTTTATAGAGGTGTTGTGAGCATTGAGTCCCCATTGTCCTGGTTACTTATATAATAAATATCCCAATTATCCTTGGTTACTCTGTCCTTTTCCTTCCATAGCCAGCCACTCACTGAGTCCTATTGGTATTTCCTTCAAAGTGTCTCTTGTGTCTGCCCTTCTCTTCCAATTTCTAAGGTAACATCTTCTTATTTGGGTTTTCAGCCTTTAGATTCTTACTTGAAATAGAAGGGAGTTATTTCATACCAGCTGCCAGACATCTAAAATATCACTTCCATCTTGTCTCTTTTTAATTGAGAAACAAACAATAATAATTACACAAAAAACTCATAATGTTCCTCATTACTTAAAGCACATTCCTACTTTGGGATCCTTAGACATTTAGGAGTGAACTCCAGACAATGTAATGGAGTTGTCTCTACTGTTTCTAATATTTTTCAGTAGTTCAGCGAAAATGATAGGTTTACTTTCTTTCAGCAAGGCCTTAAAAGAGTGCATTTATACCAGCTCATAATGACTTTCCCAGTTTTTGAACTCCTGTGGCAAGTATTACCCATTGCATATTCTGGGACTCAGCCCTCTAACGCCGTAAGTGGTGACTTATCGCTTTCATTCAGATGTGCGCCATCTGCCCAACAGTGTCATAGCCTCAAGGGCAGGGGCGATATCTCATACTCACTTTGAATCATGTTCCGAAATATCCTTTGAATGATTCAAAAGTAAAATGTCCAGAAATTACCAACTAGGTTAAAATATTCTGGTCTGTTTGAGAAACTAAAAACTGAAAAGGAAAGGCAATGTAGTTATTCAGTATTAACAACTACTTTAGTTTAAAAAAAAAAATGCTACCCCTTAACTCAGTCTTTTTGAAATGTGATTAAAATAGAAATCACCTGAGTTGTATGATAGGGTGAGTTGAATAATGATGAGAATAAGAGCCAGGAAAAGGAATTTTTTTCTCATGCTATTATAGTTCTACAACTTTGTCTTACCATGATTAGTTAGCATGTAAATAAGACAGAAATTATCCATGTTTTCAAAACAGAACTAAAAGTGATGCCCCATATGTACTTTTTCTAATGGGGAAATATTAAAATGTGTGCACATATGCAGGTTAATGTAAGAGTACAAAATGTTATTTCAGATGGCATTTTTCTAAAGAACCATATAGCATGTTGAGTTGGAACAATCCTGCCTGTTTAATGACTCTTTATTTAGGATTTGTATGCCACCGTGGTGAGGTCTGTATATAAAATAGGCTACTTGTGATAGTCGGATTTGTTAATTCCTGGGCATGTCACCAAGGCTGTCTGTGGAGTGTCTTACATAGAGAAATTAAGAATTGTTTATGTACATGTATTATGGATAAACAAATTAGTCCACGTTGCTGCAGGGATGAACTAAGATGACCTTTGTACATTCTTTTCAGAATTATGATTTAATGATTGTTGAATTTTTTTATTCTATTGCTGTTTACCAATCAAGCAGAATTCCATTCTTTTTGTAAAGCAGGTTGCACTTGATACCCTTAGAAAACACTTCTGGTAGTGGTGTTATCATGATCCAGCAATTCCTAATAAAATAATCCTTTGTCTGTTGCCAAAATGTTACCACCAAGGCCACAAGAGAAAGCAATTGCATTGAGTTGGTTCTGCTTCATTTATGAGGCTTTGGGAAGGACTAATTTAGGTGTAATGGAAAATGTGACTTCTGAATAAAAATTTACAGTGAACGTGTGGACCATATAGCTAGCTGTGTTTGCTCCAAACTGAAGTTGTTTCCAGCAGAAAATTGGGTGATTTCTGTAATCAAAGGCACAAATATAGCAATTTCTATAACAAGAAATTCCCTGCCAGTTCACCCAATATCCAGGACACATGCATGAGCAACTGTAAACTTCTGAATCAATTCTTGGTCTGACTTGGTCTTACTTCTTGTGAAAATTCTGCATGCCCCCAAACAAATAAACAAACACCAAGGCAACAAACAAGCAAAAAAAAAAAAATTCAAAAAGATTTATGGATTATTTGTTATTAATGTCCATGCCCAGAAACAGCTAATCTCTCCCTTGTTCTCCAGTTCTTAAACAGATGTTTGAGCTCACTCACAAGGCTCTGGGTCAGAAGAACTGAGGCAGGTAACTGGTGTTTCACTGGCTGCCTCCTTTAGACCAAATGCTAATCAAAGTTTTTGAAAGTGTATGTGAAAAATTTGTTGAGGAAACTTTTCTGAGCTATTATTTGCATGCTCAAACCAAATTTAGAAGGTTTATAGGTTTTTCTCCCCCACAAAGCTCACTGGAAATCTATGTATGCTACATTCTCTTTAAGTTCCTTTTATTCTATTATTATATGATTATTCCTAACATTTATATAAATACTGAAGAGGTGAGTATAATGAGATAAATTTAAGGATCTTCTTTGCATATTTTTGTATGCAGGCAGAATGGCAGAGATATTTTTCTTATTTGGCAGGTGGGGAGAATATATTGTCTTTAAAAGTGGGAGTAGGGAATCTTTATTTTAATAGAAGGCTCATCATAGTTTAGATGAAAAAGAAATCAGTCAAGGGCAAGGTATAAGAAAAACCAACATGGAGAATGCATTTATTTTTAAATAACAACTGATTTTTAAAGGTGTCATTGAGTCTACATTGTGGCCATGAATGACACTAGTGGTAAAAGGGGAGAGAGGAGACGGCAATTCTGAGAAAGAGGGAAGTGGAGGGACCCTGTCTGCGAAGAAAGACAATTAGACCAAAGAACGGAACAATCCCTGCGGGGAATGGAAAGGGTCACATGAAGCCTCTCAAAATAGAGCCCCATTACTTAGCAGGACTAGTTTCAAGTGGCCTCTCCCTGCCTTACTTCGATTCCCTAGGGATAGTTTTCATCGTGATTCGAGACTGGTTACAGTGATCCTCTTACTAGCTTCCTTCCATTCTTGCATTTGCATTGCCTTTGTACTGGTTTTAGAGTCATGTCTGCAAGGTGATTCGCCTGCAAGGAACTTGGGCCTTGTCTTAGTGCTGTCCTAGTCCTTCCCTTAACGCTCGTGGATTTTTTTGTTTTGATGCCAGAATAACATAGTATAAATAATCTTAGCATTCTTAAAAATCCTTTAAAATATTCTCTAGCCTTCTAGAAGGTCATTTCATATAACTGTAATTCAATGTATACTTCTCATAGGAGAATATTCCTGAGATTTGGTCAGCCATAGAACAAAGCTGGAGGGAGGTACTTGCTTTCTACAGAGGCGACCCTGAGTGTCCACCCAGATCCAAGACCGTTCCCTTAGAGATCTGCATGATGACAGTGGAAATTGAGAGTGAGGCAATGGGACTTTTCAGGAAGACAGTTTGGTCCAGGGGAATTTTTGTAAGCAACGAACCATTCTTTATTGAAACCACTGGATGCGGTTAGTAGTTTATTTTAAAAACACCATATGTTAGTTCATTTCCATATACTGTGACAATCATAGCTTAATCAAAAGCTGCTTGTGACATTTCTGTTTAGTGCTCATAAAAGAGTGAGCGGCTTGCTTCCTTGGAATCCTGAACTGAGTGCCAACTGCCAACATAGTTACAATTAGAGTTTGGCTTTTAGGCAATTGTGTAACTTTTTGAGGATGTGGTAGGTTTTTATTTATTTTTGTCACTTTCACTAATTTGTCATATTCATAAATGGGTAAAAATGTTTTCTCAGCTTTTGTTTGGTAAACAGTGACTTTTACTCCTTTCTCCCTGGTCCCCCTGGGAGGAAATAAGTTAATCGAACTGTTTCCGGTGTCTCCTTTTTGGCCACGAAGGCAGGCTCCCGATCTCATTGAGATGGGCTCTATCTGTAGGAACCGTAAGCTTGCCAGCTTGCCATCCTCCTTCAGGGTAAGGGGGCAGCCACCCATTCACGACCACAGCAGGTCGAGAAAAGAGGTGCAGCCAGGTCCTTGGGCCTTCAGTGCAGTACAAGTCAGTTCAGTGCATTTCAGTTCAATCCATTTCGATCCAACCCAAGAAATGCTTATGGAGCATTTCCTCTTTTCAGGCATAGATAGTCCTGGGCACTGGGCCTGCAGAGATGAACATTTCGTAAAAAATGGCCAGTTCAGTGGGTAAGATGACACAAATTTCAGAGAATGTGATGATTGCTCTATCGGATTTCTACACCAGGTGGTGTGAGAACATAAAGGAAAGCACTGCCTGAGTTTGGCCTGGGCAGGACAGGGCCTTGAGCCGGGCCTCAGAGCAGCAGGAGGATGTCAGGAGGTGGGGTGGGAGGGCCAGCACTGTCAGGTGTCACTGCTCTTCCCCAGGATGGATGAACACAAAGGGCCCTCGAGCTGAGGTGCTTCTACCAAAACATTTCTTTCCCCTTTAGAAGAAAAAATATGGTTGTTATGTTTCTGTACTTAAACTACCAGTGAGAGTCTATTTTAGGAGACTCTGCTTAGTAATCTGCCTAATATCCATTCCCTTCTTCCTCTTTATCCTCAGAAGCCCAGTTTTGTTCATGACAGGAATGTGGCAGCTAAAACACCTTGATTTAATTCCTAGGTTCCCTTGTGGCTAGGGCTGGCCATGTGACTTAGTCCTGACCAATGAGATGCAAGCTTAAGTGTGCAGGATGGTCCTTGGGAGAAACATATTGTTTCCTGATGGAACAGGGTAGGTGTTGACACACATTTTGATGGGTATTGGTGAGTGAATATTTTAGTTCTACTGTTTACTCCATAAACAGTAAAAAATTGTCATGTGTTTTTGTGTCCAGGGAGTAAGACCTGGCCTCTCTTACCTTTGTCATTAGTGCTGGTGAACCTGAGTGGCCCCTTACATTTTTTAGGTTGGTCTGTTTATGTCTACCCTCTCTCTCCTTACAAAAGAGGGTTATAAGAAGTGGTAAGAATGAATCTGTGGATAAAGTTGATAATTGTGAATTTCATTGATAAAATGATGATGATGATAAAAATAAAATATTTGTTGAACACAAAATCTGATCTAGGTATTCTGCAGGTACCTAAAAAATATAACCTTAGTTTTGCTCATCAAAGCCCTTAGAGGTTAATATCCCCTTTTTCAGAGGAGAGGACACTGAGGCTTGCAGAGGTGAGTGACTCACTTGATATTACATGGCTGACAAGTGGCATTGCTAGGATACCAGCTCTCGCTGACTCCAAGCAAAGCCTCTGAACTAGCACTACACTAGCGTGATTATGAAAAGGTTGAATCATGCTATTTCACAGCTTCACACTAGAGTAAATGAAATTTGAAAGATGTATGCATCCAAATTCAATTTGTATTGTCAAAATTAATTATATTACATTGCAGTTAGAGAATATAAGCAAAATGGATGAAGAAGCCTTTCCTCTTCTCCCTTGAAATCCAATGTGTCTAATCCAGAAGTCTTAGCTTAGGATCAGAAGTCATGTTGTGCATCTCTTATTGGCTATTTTTAAAGTAGTTGCACTTACTACCCTGAGGAGGTACAAAAAATGAACTGTAACTAAAGTAGCTAAAACTGACTAGATGAAATGGGTAGTGTGACTAGAGTTTGCTGTGGACAGATAGTTTTCCTTTCTGGGTGAAATATCAGTAATCTGTTTCTCTTTTGCTGAAACCTGTCATTTGTTGATTGATTCATTTGTTAATCGATCATTGGCTTATTTGCTTGTTCTTTATTTTTAATTTTAAAGTTTGGAAATTTGGTCAGCTATCTTGGTGGCATGTTTTGCGAATATTTCCATTTCAAGTGAGTTTATTATAAAATGTCGCTCTGCTTCCTTACTGCAGGAGGCCTTAGCCCTCTAATCAGTTCCTTCTGAACAAATGAAGTCATCAGAAAGGTATTTGGTACTGAGAACTCTGGGGAGAATCTCTCAATAAACCCTAAGATCCCATCAGTATCGGGAAGGAAGAAATGCTTCATTCATCCATTTATCCCTTCGTTCAGAATATTTATTGAAAGTCTACTGTGTAAAAAGTAGGCACGAGATGCTGGGGATATGATGGTGAAAAAACCTAAAGATTTTTACCCTTAGGGAGTTTGTAGTCTATTGGGAGAGCATTTACTGACCAAATGCCATACCAAAAAAATGTTAAATTGTACCTATAGTGATATGATGGAGTGTGGCCCATGGTGATATAAAATCTGGTAATAATAATATTTGACCAAATTAGCTAGGTTAGGGAATGACTTCTCTGAGAGAGTTCTAGATGAGTCTGAAAGATGACAAATAAGAAATTTGGTGAAGGTTGAGAACACTGTAGGTAAAAAGAGCAGAGAACAAGTGAGTCTCTTTGCCAGGAAGCAGCATGCTGAGCATAAAGCACTCTTTTTTTAAAAAAGTTTTATTTATGATGCTATTACAGTTGTCCCAATTTTTCTCTTTTGCCCCCCTCCACCCAGTGCCCTCCATTCCCTCCTGCAGTCACCTCCTTAGTTCATGTCTATGGGTTGTGAATGTAAGTTCTTTGGCTTCATTTCCCATACTATTGATAACATCCCCCTGTCTATTCTGTACCTACCAATTTGTATTTCTTAATCCCTGCACCTTTTCCCCCATTCTCCTCCCCCCCCCCAACTGATAACCTTCCAAATGATCTCCATATGTATGATTCTGTTTCTGTTCTGATTGTTTGAAGATTTTTTTTAGATTCAGTTGTTGATAATTGTGAATTTGTTACCATTTTAATATTCATAGTTTTGATCTTCTTTTTCTTAAATAAATCCCTTAACATTTCATATAATAGCTTGGTGATGATGAACTACTTTAGTTTTTTCTTGTCTGGGAAGCATTTTATCTGCCCTTCAATTCTAAATGATAGCTTTGCTGGATTGAGTAATCTAGGTTGTAGGTCCTTGCTTTTCATCACTTTGAATACTTCTTGCCAGTCCCTTCTTGCCTGCAAGGTTTCTTTTGAGAAATCAGCTGATAGTCTTATGGGAATTCTTTTGTAGGTAACTCTCTGCTTTTCTCTTGCTGCTTTTAAGATTCTCTTTTTGTCTTTAACCTTTGGCATTTTAATTATGATGTGTCTTGGTGTGGTCCTCTTCGTCTATCTTATTTGTGACTTGCTGTGTTTCCTGGACTTACATGTCTTTTTCTGTCATCAATTAAGGAAGTTTTCTTTCATTCTTTTTTCAAATAAATGTTCAATTTCTTATTCTTCCTCTTCTCCTTCTGGCACCCCTATAATTTGAATGTTGGTATGTTTGAAGTTGTCCCGGAGACTCCTTACCTTATCGTCAATTTTTTGGATTCTTTTTTCTTCTTGCTGTTCTGATTGAATGTTTTTTTTTCTTCCTTGTGTTCCAAATGATTGATCTGATTCTTGACTTCATCTACTCCACTGTTGATTCACTATAATTTTTTCTTTATTTCACTTAGTATAACCTTTATTTCTGCTTGTTTTTTTTTATGCTGTTGAAGTATCCATTGAATTCTTTGAGCATCCTAATAATTAGTGTTTTGAACTCTGCCTCTGATAGATTGTTTATCTCCATTTTGTTTAATTCTTTTCCTGGAGTTTTGTTCTGTTCTTTGATTTGGGTGATATTTCTTTGTCTCCTCATTTTGGAAGCCTCCCTGTGTTTGTTTCTAAGTATTAGGTAGAGCTGCTTTGACTCCCTGTCTTAGTGGTATGACCTAAAGTAGAAAAGTACATCCGTAAGTTGAATGGGGTGGAGGCTTATATATCACCAGGCAGGGCAACCATGTGAACTAGGTTGGTGGAGTCTCAGATACGGTGTGGTCGCTTTGTGGCTCTGTGTGCAGGAGGGCTCAGAAGAGGGACAGTGGCTGCTGCCTGGCATCTGGAGTTTTGTCCAGGAGGAAGCTGCCCTCCAGCACTTGCCCTGATGCCAGACACTTCAGTTTCTCCCCATATGCCACTGGTGGGTGTCCTTCCAGCTGTCAGGAGCCTAGAGGGAGCAAGTCTGTGTAAGTCCTAAGTCTATTGTGGGTCCTTTAAGAGGAGATGCCTGAGAATACTGCAGTTTCTTCCTTTACCCCAAACCCCAGTGGCTTTTAAACCTAGAAGTTATAGGGACTTATCTTCCTGGCACTGGAACCCTGGGTTGGGTGATCTGGTGTGGGGCTGAGATATTCCTCCCAATTTTTATCCAACACACTTGGGTGTGGTACTGTCTGTTTCATGTCTCCATCCCTCATACCCGTCTGAATGAATGTGACTTCTTTAATTCCTTTGTTGTTGGACTTCCATACAGCTCAATTTTCTGACAATTCTGGGTGATGGTTATTTTGTAGTTTAGTTGTAATTTTTGCTGTAGTTGTGGGAGTAGGCAAGCCATGTTTACCTATGCCTCCATCTTGACCAGAAGTGTGGAAAACACTCTTATTAAGACTTGCCACCAATGCTGCCTGAATATGGAGAGGTCTCATTGAAAAAATTTCCATGTAAAAAATTCCATTTTCTTTGACTAATATTTGAGAAAACAAAAGTACCATTTTCAGGTTAATAATTAGACATATAGTATGTTAAATTCACATGGTAAATTAAGGCATTGATTTTTTATGTAAGTTTTAACAGGACTTTTAACTTTCCAACTTCATATTTTCCCCTAATGCTGTCTTATCTACTGAATCACCTCCAACTTTTGCTTACATGTCATTACCTTTTTTCCCCCTGCAATATTCTTTTTACTGTAGCAGTGTTTCAAACAAAGGATTTGCTTTTGAATCACTGATGAGTCTCAGCAAAAGCTTCTGGTGTTGGCAGGAGAGATGCATTCCTAACTTCTCTAGTGGTTCTGTGATTGTTGATTTGATGTAACACTCTACTGGCAGTCAAGATCCTCTCCTGGGGATACCAATTCTGCAGTTTAGAGTATGAAAGGGTGGAGGGCACACCATTCTGGGTGAGTGCGTTAGGAGCATTGACTTTGAACCATGCACACTCCTTTTCTGTTCATGACTCACATGATGTCAGGAAGAGAAGATCATATGACAGGGTCGAGAGGATACAAAACCTCGGCTCTGCTTCTGCTCACTCAATGACTTCCTCCCTGAACGACTTTATGGGCATCACCAGAGTGTGGAATGGCATCTTACGCTGACGATTCTGTGGTTTTGGTTTGTTATCTTACCCTGTCACAGATAGGGCAAGAAGAGAAATTTTCTGATGCAAAAGGAGATTTTTGCTTCTCCCTTTGGCCAGAAAATGGCCAGAGGAATTTTGAAACCCTTTTGTACTATGTAGTTCAGGGTATTATTTTTCACTGTACTTTTTGAAGTCTGTGAACAGAAAATGTGTGTTTTCTCTAAAAAGAAATCAGAAAAGGCCCCAGGAGGGCCTCATTGATTGTAGTGAAATATATTTTTTATAGCTCTTCTCATGTTTTCACACATTGCTTTTTCCTCCTTTGCTCCAAGTTGCATTTTTCCATCAAAGTTATTTTGGATGGCATTGAAAATTTCCCTAGGCTTTTTTTGTGCTCTGTTCAAAGGACATTCAGAGAGCTAAGCTGGGTTAACTGTATGTTGCAAAACATTTTATTTTTGTGTAGTGTCATACAATTTATAGAGGCTTTTATACACAATGTCCAGTTGTTCCATATCCCTTGCTGCAGTTAGAGCAAGCGTTATTCCTGTTTTAGAGATACAAATCAGAGGTTCCCACAGGCTAACGACTTCCTGACGTCACACATCCTGCATTGGCAGGATCAGGCTCTGGACAAGGCCTTTGGACTCCTGGTCTGGCTTTCTTATAGTATATCATGAAGCTGTATTAGTGGAGTGGTTGGGCTGGAAATGAGGAGCATTTGATGAGTGCAATCAAGACCTGGAGGAGCCCATGATTCATTTCTCCAAAGCTTGGTGTTTTCAAAATTAGAAAATTACAGCTATGAATAGTTTTTTCCACTTGATTGGTCTAAAGTCAATTGAATCCTGTAGAAAACTCCTTTGAAAGCGAGTTGCCTTGGCAATGGAAGGATATAGCAGTGTAATAGCTTCTACTGTATTTGAAATTCCAGCAGTTTAGGTGACATTTGTATCTTTCTGAAGGGCATAGGCTGAGTCTGAGTGGACTTTTCCAGTTGCTCATCAGCTTGGCTGGCATTGCTCTTATTACAGCAGTCACTTGTGTCCACAGATGTCTTTTAAAAATCTTTTGTTGTTTACTGTCTGAGCTCATGGTATCTAGATGTATCTTCTTTGTGGCATATTACATTGCTTGTTATTGCCAGCAGGTAGTTGGTGTTGGGAAATGCTTGCTGACTTGAGTAGGAACATGTCACATTTGTGACTTGACTTTATACTTAATAAGGACCGCCTCCTCCAGGATTATGTTTGATCTTCACAGCAACCTTGTGAGAAAACTAGTGTCCATTTAATCATTCCCTTATTTTTCAGGTGAAGAAGAGCTAGATTTACCAATATCACAGAGTGGTTAAGACCACAGCCTTGAAATTATACTTTGAGTTCAGATCCTAGTATGTCTTGCTTACCATCTTTTTGGTGGGGGATGTCATGTGACTGTTGTAAGCCTCAGTTCTTATAATCTGTAAAATAAGGTGCAAAAGATAATCTGCCTCATTGGGTTGCTATGAGGCCTTCACGTGGCACTGGCAAATAATAAGGCTCACTGTGTACTGAAGATTGTTAAGTGACGTGATCACATTCACACATTAGCAAGGAGTAGAGTTGGTACTTGAACCTGAGACTTCCAACTCTATGTCCTACATCATCATCTTTTCAGCATCCCATTCCACAGCAATTTCCTTCTTTTTCTCTTCCATGAACAGGCAGCCGCTGCACTAAGTTATTAGTGAGGGGGATGGGTTTTTGGAATAAAAACTTAGAGATGCTGCAAGAACATTTGAACTCCTGGAATAAAGTTGGCGAATTGTTCTAAAAATGGAGAAACACCTACCCTCCCTATTATTAAGAGCTGTTTGGTTCTAACCCAAATTTAGCTTTTTAAAAATTCCCCCTCTTTGAATTCCATTAATAGTATATGAGTACTTTTGGATGTACCAGTTGGTGTGATGTATCTGCTGTTGCTAGTTGGGGATTAAGGAGAGATGTCACATTTCCACAGTATAAGCCCCCTGACCCACAATATGTTCCTGTGATGGGTCTGGGGAGAGCGAGGGGTGCAGCTGACAGGCTCATAGGGAACAGACTGTGGTCTCATTTGCACTGTTCTCTAAGCAAATCAGTTTAGATTGGTGGCCAAACAAAAAAATTGGCTTGAGATGTTACTAAGTTGGGATTGTCCCTTGAGGTGTTTACATCATTTCCATCATGGCTTTTTTTTTTCTTTCAGGGAGTGCTTCTAGAACTTTCTAAGGGGGGCTAGCATGATGGCTGCTTTGGGCCCCTGTCAGTACACATCTGTCATGTTTGCCGGCAGGGGTCCTCAGTGCTGCACCACAGTCTTCGTGTGTGTGCACATCTTTGCTTAGGCAAGCATTCGCCTCTTCTCTGAGCGTACAAATGATAATACCTTACTTTATAGAGCACTTGACAGGTTACAGAGCACACTTGTATACATAAATTCTGATAGGTGTTTAGAGATTATTATTCCTACTTGACATGAGGAACTCTAGATTGAAAGGTTAGACGAATGCCCCAAGGAGGAGGGTAAGTGTGAGAAATAGTTAGGACTTGAGCACCCCAAGTCTGGTGCTTCTTTTCATGCCGGCTTTCAAAATTAGTATTTTCCCTTTGACTGAATTAATTAGTTAGTTAATAGCTTCTCAAATGTCTACAACAAATTTAGGTGTCTTATAATAATTAAATATGGGTGAAAATAGATATCAGAACCAGGGAGAACACATAATATGCAGAACCACTAGGGCCAGTGTTGTTACTAGAGGTGAATTTAATTTGTTTCTGAGCTTACTGGCAGCCAAGATAAAAAGAAAGACGCAATCAAGTACATGTTTTTTTTTTTTTTTTAATCAGGAAAGGAAAAGCAAGCATGCTGAAGGGAAGTAAAAATTTTACTAAGATTGTATTCTAAAAGTGATGTTTTGCTTGAGGCCATAGATAAGGGACAATAAGAATAATGGAAATTAATACTCTCAATGAAATTATAGAACTGCAATACAGTAGTCCTCCCTTATTTGTGGGGAATATGTTCCATGGCCCTGAGTGGAATTCTGAAACTGTGGAATGTACCGAATTTTATATATACTATGTTGTTTCCTATACATACATACCTATGCTAAAGTTTAATTTATAAATGAGGCACAGTAAGATAATAACAACAGTAAGTAACAGTATAATACAATAAGTATAACAATATGCTGTAATAAAGGTTATATGAATGTGGTCTGTCTCTCTCTCTCCAAATGTCTTACTGTACTGTACTGACTCTTCTACAGGTGATGTCAGATGATACAATGCCTACATGAAGCGATGAAGTGAGGCGAATAACATGCGCACTGCAGTGTAGCGTTAGGCGACTGCAAAGGCTCCTGGAACACAAGCACTGCCATGTCGCAGGAGTCAGTCTGACAATCCAGAAGGCTACTCAGGGACTAAGAGGCAGGGGGCGTACACAGCGTGGATACATTGGACAAAGGGATGATTCACGTGCTGGGCAGGAGGGAGCGGGACAGCATGAGAGTTCATCATGCTACTATACTGGTACACAGTTTAAAATCTATGAATTGTTTGTTTCTGGAGTTTTCCATTCAATATTTTTGGACCCTGGTTGACTGAGGGAAACTGAAGCTGTGGAAAGCGAAACTGGGTAAGTGGGTATTATTGTAACATAAAAATGCATTGAAGGGGCTAACATTTATTGGGTGTCATTATGTGTCAGGCACTATACTGGGGAGTTTACTTGCCTTATTTTATTTAACCCTACAAATTTTTAATTATTACATCTACCTTTTGAAGTTATCATTGTACCCACTTGCTGATAAGGAAACTCAGCCTCAAAGACTTCTTCAACATGTGTAGTAAGGAGTAAACCTGGAACTGAGAGCCAGACCTTGCCTCACTCTAGAGCTCATGCTGTCCCCACTCTAGCCTGTCATTACAGTGCTTCAAAGAGGTAAATTAACAGTATATCGTATTCTAGTGCTTCTGTGTCTTCCAGGGATGCGTTTTTAGAGGACCAGGGTAGAGGATATCTTGTGTAAATGCTACTTCTCTCATCTAGGCCTCAGTAGGAGGCGGGTGGTAGAAATCTTTTGTTCTGTTGCTGCTTGAGAGTAATTCCTTAAAATAGGAATAGTAGTTGTTTGTTTTGTTGTTGTTGAATACCACTCCCTCTGTATTCATTATCTTCTTTAGTTCTCACAAAGCCCATTTTGGAGATGAGGAAAGAGAGGTTGCCGAGGTTAGATGACTCAAAAAGGTCATATAGCGGCTCAGTGGCAAGACTGAAACAGATGTCTCCGGCTGGAATGAGCACGTGCTTCACTATTGTGCTAGCAGGCCTCTTGTTAAGCAAGTGGTAAAGTTGTTAAGCTCTTGAAAAAACCAACCAACCAACCAGGATTCTATTCTAGACTCTTTTCTGGAATACATTTCATCTCAGCACTGAGATAGACTGCAGGGATACCTATAGGCAAGTCCAAATATCCCTTGACAGGCACTGGGTCAGCTTTGGCATGTGTTCAAGCTTCAGTATGCAGAGTTTCACATTGTCTGTCATGAATGATATAACATTGACATGCTGAATTTCCAAGGAAAGAGTTCCTGATAACTTTCATAACCATAGGAAAACCTTAAAAGGTTCCAGTGGATTTTGTTTTATGTTTTATGTGGTCTCTGTGGAAGCTTCCAGGGTGGATTAACTGCTAGATATAGGGGTGTCAAGGATGGATGTGGACACATTTAATTTTGGGGAATGCAGCCACATGTAATGATTTTAGTTTAGAAGAGTTAATACAGAACTATATTTTTAAAAAGTCCTTCAA
The DNA here is from genome assembly GCA_004027475.1 of Anoura caudifer. Taxonomy (NCBI): domain Eukaryota; kingdom Metazoa; phylum Chordata; class Mammalia; order Chiroptera; family Phyllostomidae; genus Anoura; species Anoura caudifer. The sequence goes on from PVKU01007969.1 coordinate 60,063, forward strand.
TACCGTGATCAATTATGCAAGTGGAGTCACTCCCATCCTGTGATTACTCTGATAGAGTGCTAATCACTACCTCCACCGTCATTATAGTCAGAATAGGTCATGTTCACTAAGTATTTCTCTGAGTGCTTGACATGCAGTAGCTCATTTAATCCTCATAACAAGCCTAGGAGAGGGGTATAATTATTTACTCCATTTTTTTTAGATGCAGAAATATAGAGAGGTGAGTAACCTACCCAAGGTGCACAACTGATGGTTTGTTCCCTGTATTTGCCTCCTCTTTATATATGGTGGATCAAAAAAAAATATGTATATATATATATGTGATATATCCCTCTTCTTTATTTTAAGTTACAATGCAACCAGTTGATATGCAAGTGTTTTCAACTCCTTAAAGACAGAAATTAAAAATAAGGGGACAGGAATGCAGAAAACACCTTAAGAATGCCAGGCCCAGGGGAGAAGACCATGCCTGCGCAGCCTAATTATTGTGGTGAGGCAAGTGCCAAAGGACTGGGCATCTCTACTGAGCTCACACAGTTTGGTTCACAGTTGGTTTCAGTGTACAGATTCAAAAGCTGATTAGAAGTCCGGAAAAACCTCAGTCTTATGACGTTGTTCTTGAGAGGTTTCCTCATGAGGTAATGTACCTTGTGTCAATCATTGATCATAGCATACTTTTGCCTAAAGTCCACTTGCTCCATGAGCTGAATATTGTATAGAGAATTCTAGATGTATACGTTGATAAAGAACAAATTGGTAGAAAGTTCTGAAAGAATGGTGGAGTGATTAAGCAGTCTGTAGCTCTGGGCAGCAAATTGGTTACGTCTGAAACCTGCTTGACCTGGTTTAGTACACGTGGCCTTGACCCAGTTTACTAACTTCTCTGAGTCTCAGTTTCCTCACCTGAAAAAATGGGGTAGTTCTACCTAACTCATCTACCTAACTCAACAATCATCATTGTTGTGATGATTACATGAGATAATCATATAAAGTGCTTAGTCTAGTGACTGGCATAGCTTTCTTTTCTTTTTTTTTTTAAATTATATTTATTGATTTGGGAGAGAAAAATTGATTTATTGTTCAACTTATTTATGCATTCATTGATTCATTCTTGTATGTGCCCTGACCAGGGATCGAACCCACACCTTGGAATATTGGGAAGACACTCTATCTAATCAACCGAGCTACCTGGCCACAGCCTGACTGGCATAACCTTTCAGTAAATATGTGCCATATCAGGTTGCCCATTAAAAATGGGTAAATGATGTTCTGAGTCCATTAAGACAGCATTATACATGAAGAATTAGAGCAAACAGTTTGACCAGGATTGGGAGTGACCAAAAAGGATATTCCTGAGAAAATTTGGGTAATAGTATTTCAGTTTGCACACGCAGCTGGTATCATTGGAAGAATGAAGATCTTATTAGTAAACTCTGTAGAAGTTATTCTCCAACCTGGAAGGAATGAACGATGGTGGTCCTATGGTAGAGCAGAGAGAGCCCTGAGCTGGTGCGCACTTGAGAGGTGGAGTTCTAGGCTAGATGTGTGCCTTTTAACCAGCGCCTTGACATTGGGCTCAGATGGGGCTTCAATTTACTGAGCTGTAGAATGGGTGGTTGGTGTAGGTAATCTCTAAATTTTCTTCTAGCTTTCACATTCTACTGTAAATTAGTTTAGGTTATACGAAACTAGATAAACTAGTCAGTAAAAAAAATAGTTGCCATAAAGGGCTTTTTATAGATAGTCCCAAATAAAACAGAAAGGAAATAACTGAAGATAAAACAAAAACTCCAAAGTAGGTTGCTGGAGATAGTCTTTTATTCCAAAATGTTTCTTAGGGCCAAATGACCCTTTACTGTCTTTCAGTGATTTCTTTGGAGAAATGTCCTCAGCTCATTCATAGGCTGAGGATCTTTTGCTTCCTTCCTTGACTGAAAAAAAATTTCTTTTCAATTCTTTTCACTGCAACAGCAGGAGTGGCCCCAAAGGATGCAGCCACAGGAAGTGTCTTTACTTCGATTGTTGCCAGTGGGAGCACAACCCTTTTCTGAGTTGCCCTGGGCTGTCACCACAGTGAACGTATGAATGAATCAGATGAATAGGGAATATAAGTCCAAATAACAGAACACAGTTTTATTTTTCTCCCAAATAACAGTTTTGTCTTGAGCACAGGGTCATTTAAACTGGAGATACAGTTGGCATGGTGCCCTGGAAAGGCTTGTCACTTTCTTCCTACAATACTTCCTGCAAAGTTTTCCTTTCGTTTGGGACTTGTTTGAAGTGGCTGTCATAATTTTTCATAAAATAATGGTGAACTTTTCTTAAAATAAAGGAGTGGTGATTAAATATGGAGTAACTTGTAGAACTGGCCTTTGTCTTTCAAAGTTTCAAGGTAATAAGATTTTTCTCAGAAATTTAGCTCTTCATTCTCCGGTAGTGCTTTGAGAGTAGCAGTAATATAAAGCAGGGTGACAACACCACAAACTAGTTAAACCCCATGTTGCATATTTGAGACAGCTGAGGAAAAGTGACTTGGCCGATGTGGCCGAAAGAGTTACCTAAGGCCCCTAATACACAAGCAAGTATTTTCTTTACCACACCGCCATTCCTTCCTCTATTGGGCTGTGGCTTCCTAGTTCTTACAAAACTTGAACTCGTCACAGCAATAACCATCTTTCTGCCAACCCTGGAACTTCAGAAGAGTGGAAAGATTTTCCTTCCTTCTGAAGTCATGCTTCTAAATGAGGCTGAGGGTCAAATCCACGAGGATGAGGCTGCCAAACACTCCTGGAACTGAGAGACTCTAGAAGAGCAAAGGGAAAGCATTCGTGACGGAACTGAAGCTCCCAAGGCAATTAGCGAGCAAGTGTGCCCTTGGTTCAGACAGGGGACGTTTCCAGGGGTTGAGACTGTCACTGTCAGCCCGGAGTAATCCTTGGCAGTGCAAAGTAGAATATTATAGGTAAAAACATACTTTATTTTGAAAAAAAAAATTGATTTACAGGAAGTTGCAGGAGATAATACAGAGGTCCCATGTACCCTTCGCCCCATTTCTCCCAATGGCTACATCTTATATAATTAGAGTGTAATATCAAAGCCAGGGAATTGACACTGGTACAGTGTGTGTGTAGAGTTCCCTGTCATTTTGTCAGCTCTGTACAGACTCGTGTAGCCACAGCCACGGCCAAGATACAAAAGAGTTCCGTTTCACAAATACCATCCTGGGGCTGTTTCTTTATCGTTTCACTCTCTCCTTTCACACCATCCCTAGCCCTTGGCACCTGCTAATCTGTTTTCAATCTCTGTAATTTTGTCATTTCATGAATCTTATATTAATAATTCATACAGTATGCAAACTTTTTAGATTGGCTTTTTACCAATCTGCTTAATGCCCTTGGGGTCCATCTAAATTGTTGCAAGTAGTTTCATTTTTTTTTTTTTTTTTATTGCTAAGTAGAAATCTGTGCTATGGGTACATTAAAGTTTGTTTAACTGTTTGCCTACTAAGAGATACATTGGTTGTTTCCAGTTTCAGGTTATTCCAAATAAAGCTGCTACGAACTATTCTGTGCAGGCCTTGAATGGATATCATTTCATATATCTCGGAGATAAATGCTGAGGTGTGAAATTTGTGCAGCTTTATAGGAAACATATGTTTACTTTTTAAAGAAACTTCCCAACTATTTTTCAGAGTGATTTTTACTGTTTTACCTTCCTGCCAGCAATGTACGCACAGTCTGCTTTCTTTGTATTCTCACCGGCACTTCATGGTTTCACTATTTATTATTTTATCTGTTCTGGTAGGTGTGTAGTACTAATCTTGTTCTGGTCCTAACTTGCATTTTTTAATGGCTAATGGCATTGAATATCTTTTCATGTTCTTATTTGCCATGTGTACATTCTCTTTGGTGGAATGTGTATTTGTATGTTTTGTCAATACTGGGATTGTTTATTTATTTATTTTTACTGCTGAGTTTTGAGAGTTCTTTATATATTCCATATCGGAGTCCTTTGTCAGATATGTGATTTGCAAATATTTTCTCCCAGTCTACAGCTGGTCTTTTCATTCCCTCAGCAGCATTTTTCACAGAGCAAAAGTTTTAAGTTGTGATGAAGTCCAACTCATTGACTTTTTTTTTTTAATGGATCATACTTTCTATGTCATGTCTAAAAACTCTTCAGTAAGCCATAGGCCTGGTTTTCCCCTTTGTTATCATCTAACATTTTACATTTAAATAGATGGCCTATTTTGAGTTAATTATTGTACAAGGTGTGAAATTTAGGTCAAGGTTTATTTTTAAAATTTGTTTGTTCCTTTAAATAAAGAGATAGCCTTATGAAAATGCACATGTGATATGTCTATGTAAAGCTATTAGGTTGCCCACTTTTTATATTTAGACAGTGTCTCCTAAGAGAAATGGTCACTGCAAAGAAATAAAAAAGAAAAGAGTAACCTAAATTTGATAGTTTGGGGGCTGCTGAGTTAGCAGATTTAGGAGTTAGCAGATTCCAGGCAGAGCAGGAATCTAGAGGAGTGCATCTCCATCCCTGATTTTATTTCCTGATTACCACTAGCATGCACTGTACTTGGTGTGAGTTGGACAGTAGATCTAACTGCAGAGCAGACTCTGGAGCTGATATTTGTCACTGGAGACCCTGCAGTGGACCTGGAGTTGCAGTGCAAGGCTCTCCTTAAGGGGTGCAAAGTGGGGTCTGAGTCCAACTTTGTATTTTCCCTTGACTAGAATTTAAAGCCTTGATATGAAAAATGATCATTGATGTTTAATAATGAACTTGTTAAATAAAATGTGTTTTGGAAATGTCCTCTTTGATATAAAAATGTATTTCATTTACATGTATATAATGCTACAGTGGGTTAATTGATTAATAAGTTTTCTTCAAAAAATATGTGCAGGTTTGTAATACCATGTTATAAATAGTGTGTCTCCTCTTGGAACTGACAATCAATTAGCAATGTCACAGTAATGCCAATGAAATATAAACTGTCTTGAACAATACACATCAGTGACTGATGGCAAGGGGCATTCAGCTTATTTGCTCTCTTTTTTGTTTCTCTTTAATTTTTTGAATGAGATAACTACATGATACATATTATTTCTTTCTTATATTTCTTATTTACATGCCCTCAGTTCTTGCTCCCTGGTACAAGTTCTGAAAAAGAGCACCTTTTGCCCTGGCTGGTGTGGCTCAGTGGATTGAGTGCCAGCCTGAGAACCAAAGGGTTGCTGGTTTGATTCCCCATCAGGGCTTCAGTGGGGGGGGGGGTGCACAAGAGGAAACCACACAACTCATGTTTCTCTCCCTCTCTTTCTCCTTCCCTTCTTCTCTCTCTAAAAATAAATAAAATCTTTAAAAAAAGAGAAAAAGCAACTTTTTAATCAACTCTGTTAAGAAACCTTATGAAGTTAGGTTTGGGATTTGAACGGAAAAGGAATAGAAAAATAATCTGAGTTTTTAGGAAAGAAAAAACAGGATGGCTTGATAAAGTTGTTAGTGGGCTCTGTGGAAAGCCAGAAAATAACCTCGTTGGCCCATGGATTAGGGACAAGGGCAACCCTAATACTGATTTTAACTGGACCCAAACCATGTTGATTGGCATTGAGTGGAACACCCATATCTGTGACGGGATTTTTTTCAAATGGGCAAAGAAACAAGGACCATCACATTTAAAGCTGAGGTGTGACAATACCACAGAGATTGGTTTGTACATCTGATGGGCCAGATTTTGTTATGAAAATACCTATCAAGTATCCTGTCAGGCATTTTGGAAAAAGTATGTTTGTTTGTGTCTTTTATGAAAACCAAAACCTGTCAACCTACCTCAGTGCAGCAACAGTGCTGATGTATTTTATATTTCTTAAATATCATAATCTTCATTCCTCTCTCTTGCTCCTCCCCTGGCCCTCATTTCTCCTTCACTGACTTAGGAAGCCTTTTCATGGAGACCCACCTCCATCTGTGATCTTTGTGTGCTCTTTTATGGTGATGTCACCTGGAACAGGAGGACAGTTTAGGTACAGAGTGTCTACAGTCGCTGAAATGTGTGCAGTCTTGACATCTGACTCCCAGAGGGAGCCTCTCCTGTCATCAGAGTCACATAGGGCCGAACTGTTCTGCCTCAGTGGCGTCGATCATCTTGGCCTTTGTGTGTGGGAAGCAAGCAGAATCTTGGCAGGATCAGGTGTGAGGGCCACTCGTGTCTCATGCGCACAAGTTCAGAGCCTCATTACCTTAATTTGCAAGGAAGGAAATGTGAGGCTGTTGGGCAAGTGCCTTTTGAGTCAACATTACTGCTGTATGATCCCCACTTTTCTCCCAGGATTCATGGCTGTAGATCACCAAATTGTGCCCATTAAGGATTTATTGCTATTTATAGAAATGAGATTAGTATGAAACTTTGATTACCCTTTTTTTCCCCTGCAGAATTTGTGTGGCTTTGCATGCGTTCCAGGTCCTAGGGCACTTCCCTGCAGAGTTCAGTGTAAGCTGATCCCAGGCTGGTCCAGGGTGTCATCCTTCCAGACCCAAGTGAGCTTTTTATAGTCCCGTTGAAGCAGATTCCTTCTCCTTTTGCTTCTTTATGCTAAATTTAGGAGAGCGAACAATCATCTTAGAGAATTTTCTCAGTAGTCAGCTTTCAGGAATAGATCTTTTTTTCTTTGTCTTAACTTATGAAGTCTATAACCTTCTGTTGGAAACCTAACCCATGGTGATAAGGGTAATAGGAGCAATACTAGGAATAGTATGATGTCATAGATAAAAATAAGCCTCTATCAGTTATATTTCCCAGAATGGCAATAAAGGGATTTTCCTTGTAATTTAGACTGGGATCATTTTAACTGTTACACTCTTTGCCAGATTCATTACTACTCCTTTAATGGTAAAACTTGGTTTCTGCTCGAAGTATTTTTCATAGAATTTGAGCACAAAGGGAATTTTAGGGCCAGCTATGCTATCTTTCACCAAAGTAAAAGTCTTTGCTACAACTTTTCTCACTGATCATAATTCACACTCCTAGGGCCAGGGACTCTTGCTTGCACTGTGGTCCATTCCATTTGTGGATAGTTTTAATCACTAAAATGCCTTTCATTACAATGGAGAAAAGTCAGACTTCTCGTGATTTTGACCCTTTGGTCTTAATTGTGCCCTTGATAATACAATTAATCATTTTCCTTTTTTTCACTTAACAGCCCTTGAAAATAAGGAGGAATTATAACATCTCTCAGCTTTGCATACCTTGATATTTTTATGTTGATTTTATATTCTGTTTACCTTCTTTCAAGTCATTGCTAAGAATGTCAAAAAGAACAATGTATTACTTTTCCAAACTGATCTTGGTCCACCAGTCACTTCTCTTTGTACTTGTGTCTTTCTGCACCTTTGCATTGAAACTAGAATGATGACTCACTTGTGCTTCCTGCTCTTCCAACGCCTTTGCTCCCACTTAGTGCTGTTTACTCCCTGTTCTTTCTTGTTTCTTTCTGTATTGTTATACTTCATGTTTTGTTTCTTGTTTCCAGTTTTACATTGTATCCTAGTCCTGTCTGGTTTTCTGGTATTTCCTGCTTAAGTCACTTTGGGTAACTGTTGGGTTGGCCAAAATTTCTGTTTAGTTTTTTTTCCATAAAATAAAAGATATTTTTCATTTTTACTAATAAGTTTATAGATTTGGATATTTTGAGTATACTGGCTATCTTCTGCTATTGGCTTCAAGTAGGTACAGGTCAGGGGTGCTGCTAACCATCTTCTAATGCATAAGACAGCCCCACAGCAAAGAATTATTTGGCCAAAATGTCAACAGTACTTATTCCTACTTGACAAAGTAGAAACTCTGCCCACCATTTTTGACACAGTTGATTGGTCACAGCACCTTCTCCATATAGTGCATAAATTGTTTTCTGTATTTCAGTTGTGTTTTTTCCTTTCTTGAAAGAATAAAGCCTAATATGCTGGAAATCTTCCATCTTCAATGGCTGCACAAAAACTCACCAATTTTGGTAAGTTTTTTTTAAATGCCCACTGATATGACAGCTGTCACAATAAAATCTAACAAAATTGTTTTAAATGAAATTTAAGACAGCTAAGCACTGCTAGAGCCATCGTACGAAAAAACAAACAAACGAACTCTTGGCCCAGCCCAGTACCTGCGAACCCACTTCTTTCACGGATAGCTGTCAGAGCGGCGCCTTCACAGGGAGTGTGGTCAGGCCAATGTTGCATCAGTCACGCAGTGATATTCTTTAACGCATGCTTCTGCCTGTGTCCTACAGCAGTGGATCACAGATGTGCTGAGAAATTCATTTCCGCAGATCTGGGAGAGCTGGCCAGGGCCTCAGTGGACATAAGTGTCAAGTAGTCTCTGCATACTTCAGTGTGACATACAAACATCATTTTCTAGTGCTTTGTGTGGGCACAGCCTTCAGCACTGCCTCAGGGAACCATGAGGCCACTAAGTTATGGTATAGGGTTATTTTATTTATTTATTTATTTATTTATTTATTTATTTATTTATTTATTTATTTATTTATCATTTAATCCTTACCCGAGAGTATATCCATTGATTCCAGACAGAGGAAGGAGGGGAGAGAGAGAGAGAGAGAAACAGAGAAATATTGATGTGAGAGATCAGTTGCCTCCCCAATGCCCCCCAGCAGGGGACTGAACCCGCAACTCAGGTGTGTGCTGTGACCGGGAAGGGAACCCATGACCCTTTGGTTTACAGGACAATGCTTCAACCAGCTGAGCCATACCAGCCAGAGCACGATTAGATATTTGGCTTAACTCCAGATAAAGGACGCGGTCATTTAATCAGAAAAGGAAATGAGGCTTTCTTGGTATGACACAGTCTTGGTGAACCCATCGTGGCTCCTGGTAAGCTTTCAGGTTAAAATGAGTGCTATGAATGGGGCTGCGTGCTGTTGGCAGTGCCCTGTGTGGGGATCCCCACTGCAGGCTCACCTGCGTAGTGTGAAGGCAGATTGCCTGTGTTGATTACAGTCCTCTCATTGATGCCTCTAACCTCTAAAGGTGGCTGGTTGTATTTCAGGCAAGTTCTGTGAAGGCTGGGGCTTGATGAAACGATGGAACTTGGAAGTATGCTGATTTTCAGCTCCTGCTTTTGTATGGCTGGCACGGGCAAGTGGGCAAGTGCTAAGGGAAGTGGAGTCCAATGTCTGGAGCACTAAAGAAACCGGAATGCTTGGTAATGACCAGTTGTGAAACAATTCTTTTATTATTCTATGAGAGGTCAGTAAAAGAATATATTTAAAGGAAAAGTTAAGTCTTGATTTTTTTGAATGTTTTCTACCATGTCTATTTCAAAATATGAACTCAGATTAAAATTTTGTGGAAAGATCTATTTTTCCCTTTGTTTATTTTATTTTATTTTATTTTTTGGTAATCAATATTCCAGAGTGACAAGTGCTAGCTGCATTGATTATATGATTTTTCACAACAGATCTTTGAAGCTGCAGTTCTCAGACTTGAGCAGATATCAGAACCACTTGAAGGTCTTGTTGAAAATTCAGATTTTTGGCCTTACTCCAAGAGATTTTGACTAAGTAAGGATGTTGCTAAGGAATGTTTTATGGAGCATGCCATGTGGAGTCTCTTGTAACTGGTCAGAAGATCAAACACTGAAAAATATTGGATGTAAAAGGCGGTGATTTCCTACTTACCAGCTGGTGGATGCTTTGCATTGTATTGTGAAAGGATCATTTGCCTTAGAGACTTGTATTATGCCCCTGACACATGTCTCTTGTATTGAATTCAGAAACATCCAACCAAACTGAAATCATCACCAGCAGTCTGTATAACTTCATGCAAAGTCAGGTCAAACGTCATATGTTGTCTTTGGTTATGACATTCAGAAAACACTCAAATTATTAAGATGGACAGAATAACATTACCTTACATTTGTTTATAGTAACACTATTAAGCAGTATTTTCACTGACATTGTCACATTGATCTTTTCTTAAATTAAACTATAATAAGATGTCAAACTTTATTGTTAACTCAATTACTCTTTATAAAAATCTTTTGCAGTTGGTAATCTTATTTTCATTTTATGAAGTAAGAAGCTTAAGGTTGTGAGTAAATGGCAGCAGTGATACCCTAACCCATACTATTTATGCTTCAAAATTAGGCAGCATTTATTATGTGCTAGGGACTAGGATGTACATGCAGTTTATTCTCTTTCAATCTTCATAAGTACACTGTGAGGTAAGTATTATTATTATCTTTATTATCATCATAACTTTTTTTTAAGTTGGCACTTGATAAGGTTAAGTAACAGTAACTTCTTAAGGTCACGCCTTTAGGAAGCGTCAGAAGGTTTGAGCTAGGTTTGTCTGACACCAGAGTTTATGCTCTTACTCTGGGCAGTGTGAAGGCAGATTGCCTGGATTGATTACAGTGCTCTGGTTAGATGTCTGTTTTCCCAGAAGGATGGGTAGTAGGGTTTCCAGGCGAGTTACCAGTACACATTACGGCTGGTTGCCCATATACGTTGTACAAAGCCATGCTGCAACTCTCTCTAGAAAGAAAAGAAAGGAACAGAAAGATCTAGCCAGGAGGGAAGTACATATTCATTGTATGAAAGCAAATAAAACTGAACTAAAGGCAATAAAATTATACATTTTTGGAAAATTTGATAAAAATACCATTTACACTCTTTATTTACCAGGAGTACAAAAAGTGGAAAAGGTGCTAAGTTGTGGTCTACATATAGCCTGATAATTTTAACTGTTTTTCTTGAAGAAGCAAGAGTTCTGTTATGTTTTACAGGCTTTTGAAAAGTGTTGTTCAGTCTTTCATTGATGAGATTATATTTCCATTACTAATACCAGCTGGCGTTTGACCTTTCGTGCTTATGTCTTTGGCAATGATTGTCTGTACATCTCCAATGTACGGTATGGCCTTTGTGTTTGAAACCAGAAGTTTGCTTTCATTAGGCCTATCTTGTGTTCTTGTGCTTATGTTTCTCCCCATGGACAGAAAATTCTCATTGATGCTGTGTTTATCCTGGGTTTCTTTAAGAAAGTTTGAAATTCAAAGTTTTGATTTTGGTAGTTTTGATTTTAATTCAATGATCACTTTTAATACAGAAAAAAATAAAAAAATGTTTAAATATTTTTTCCTCTGAATTCTACTTGGAACCACAGATCAAAACAAAGTATTTTCTATTTTGAATTTCACTAAGATTTGGGGTAAATAAATGATTTGAACCATCTTTTCTTTTGTCTTAACTCAAGCTTTGTCATGACCTTGTATCATCTATTAGTAATGGCAATGAAAATGTTCAGGATCTAATACGTTCTCCCAATATCTCTCTACCAATGTATATGTAGCAACTGTCAGCATCCACCTGACTTTTGATACTTACCGATTACCTATTAGTATCTTCTGACTCTGATGGTCCAGGGGCCTGTTTCAGAAAGGAGCAGCATTCAGGGTGATGTCCCATTTGAATTCATTCTGTCTAGTGTGGCGGCCTACTTGAAAGCCATGAGAGGAAGATCTGGGATAATCAGTCAGACTATCTTTTCTGAATGCTTTTGTTTTGGGGAGAGAGGCTGCAAATGTCAGAGGCCTTGCATTCTGACAGAGGCAGTGAGTCCATGCAGTTCTTGATGGTTTGGTGTGATAACAAGGCTGGGTGGGGCCTCTGCAGAGTGTTCAAGGGCGCCTGGAGCCATTAGGCCAGCATCCTCGTCCGAGACATCTCTAGAGTTCAGTTATTTATCCAGTTAAACATACTTTATGGAAATGCTATCCTGAGCACCCTTCTTTTCCTCTCATTCCATCCTATGAGAAAGAGAGTCTATTTTAATTCTCTGTTTTTCCTCCTTTGTACGAGTGGCATCAAAACATGCATGACCTTTGTATCTTTTGGTGATGTGCTAGAAGCTTCTTGATTATTAGCGTGGCTGGTGGAATTACATTCTATGTCCTCAGACGTGAAGGACTTAATGCAGAGGCCTAGGCTGACTCTGGGAATGTACTTCTTTATGCCTTTGAGAACAGCACTGAGTGAAGCAGGTGGGGGAGCCAGGATTCCAGTGCAGGCAGGAGTAAGTCGTTAGGTCAGGTGGGAAGTTATTCCTTCTCCTTCCAGTAGGTGGACAAGCTGAAGAGGAAATTATGAGAAAGGGCATAAAGTTCATTTGAAGAGGGAATGTGTCTATAATGGAATACTTTAAGACTTTTTATTGAAGGAAATTATATCTCTTTGGACTACTGGTTGAAATGTGTATTGGATGCATAGCATTTCTTATAGTTTAGGGTTTAGGTATGTGATGATGGCATTGGCCAGCCATGATAACTACTTTATTAATGAACAACTAGGTAGTAGATACCTGCTGGAATTGGAGGAACAAAATGTTCTAAATTAGGGGTGTCAAACTCATTTTCACCAGGGGCCACTTCAGCCTCATGGCTGGCTTCAAAGGGCCGAATGTAATTTCAACTCCTTAACAGTTAAGGAGTAGTTACATTTTTACAGTCCTAAAATTATTTCGGCCCTTTGAAGGCAACCATGAGGCTGACGTGGCCCCATGGTGAAAATGAGTTTGACACCCTTGTTTTAAATGTTTTTTATGTAAGAACTAAAATGTTATTATGAGTAATAGACATTCCCTGCTCCCAAGGCATTTTATAATCCGGGAGGGATAAAGATAATGTATATGTATAATTAGTTGACAGCACTGGACAAGTAACATACCAATAAGTGAAACAAACAAAAAGCCTGAAAATTGTATATTTAAGTATTGCTCAACTAAGGGAGTGGTGAACTGGATGAGGAAGAAAGAAACATAAATTGGCAGACGGAAGTAGGGATGGTATTTTGAGTGGGAAGGAAGGTAAGTGAGGGGACACAGGCTTAGTCCAGATGATTCTTCCATGGTCATGGATAATTTGTGATGAATTTGATTATTGATTTGATGTGGCAGACAGGAAGAATGTGCCATAGGTTCTCGAAAACAGTATATCCTCAAAAAACATCATTTCGTTAAACATTTTAACGTTGATGAGATGCCAAAGGAACTTAATTCTTGTGTATGTCAATTTGCTTATGGTAAAGCTGGTTTTGTTATACTTCACTTAAAGTTGCAGAACCTGTGGCCAATGTTAAGTGAGGACTTACTATACATGCACATGCTGAGAATGATAGATATGAAATTTATTTAGGCAGCAATATCTAAGATGGATTGGAGTGGTAGAGCTGGAGGTGGGGTGAGTGTTAGGGGGCTGTTTCATAATCCAGATGTAAAATAATGAGGGTTTAATGGGGGTGTTGGGAAAGTCTGCTGGCCTGGAAAAAAAATGAGCTCAGTTTTTGCGATGTTACATTTCAGGCATCAGGGGTCATAGCCTGAGATGACTGGTCATGAACCGGAGAAGGGATCACAATGGAGGTCAAGCCATAATTGCTGATTTTTGAGGCACCTGTAATGCATGTGGTGCATGCTTCCCAGCAGTGAATACTAAGGGAGAAAAGCAGAAAGCTGAATTCTGAACCTCAGGAGCTTTTGCCAGCCACGGGGGGAGGAGGCAAACAAAAAGAACAGTCAGCAAATGAGACACAGAGAACATCCAGAGAAACCATGCGAGGAGAGAATTTCAACAGTGCTAAATGAAGCATAGAGGTCAAGGGGATTGAAAACTTGAGAAAGGCCTATCGGATTTGTTAAGGGAAAGGTCTTTGGAGACTTAGATAAATGTGTTTCCAGTGACGCTGTTTCAGTGCAAAAGTGCACCAGGGATTTCCCAGGTGCTCTGCATGACAAGGGGATTAACGTTTCATTAATAAATCCCTTCTGTAATTGCTTTAGCACATATGACTGGGTAGCTGGGTCTTCAGGGTTTCAAGGGAAATTGTGAGGTCACTTCAGGAAGGAGTTGAGGTTAGCTGTCTCTCATTATGCAAACCAGTCAGGTGATTTGGTGTGTTATGTGAGAGAGAATCTCACAAAGCTGAACTGTTGGGCTGACTTGGATTCACAAGACCATATTGGCTCTGGGGAAAATCTTTGGGAAAATGTAAAACCCAAGCAGTGTTTGAAAGCCTCTTCATGGGTATTGTTAGTTGGTATATGCTAATGGATGAGCTTGATGTATTTGTCACAAATGTTGAACTGCATAAAATAATTGGAATCAAATTTGTTTATGAAAATAATTAATGTTAATTTACATGGAAGTAGAGGCACCAAAGAAATTTTGGCCAAGATTGAATCAAAGCTCTGAATTTAATGGTCTCTTATTAATGAGATGCCAAAAGAACACAGCATCAGTTGGGTTGAATAAAATGGAGGTGAAAGGCTCAATATAGTGATGAACTCGGCATTTAAAAGTCAGCAGATACTTTTTCATGACTCAAAGGGAGAAATTTATAGTAAGTAAAATTTTTCATTTTTTTCCTTTTCAACTAATTAGAAGTAGTTTAATTAATTATAAAACCTAAATTAGATGTTAATTAGATGAAAATGTAGTGCTTTCTGGTGAGTTACCTATGTGATTTTGGATTTATAATCACATCACAACAAACTAGTTGAGAAGGGATAAAGGTAAAAATGGGGTTAACTTTTTCTTTTTGCCTTTAGCTCCTGTTTCTTTAATGTTCAGGTGGTAGTTGTCCAGAATTCACTAAAGGCTAAATACAGTTTTGATATGACTGAGGATTTGTCTTTAATGCCTCTAGATTTCCATGCCTTTATAGCAGAACGTGAATTGCTTGTGCTGTCTCTCTTATATAAAATGGAGGGTTTCCCAGTGCTTCATAAAATGTAACTTAGGTGAACTTGGAACTATGCTTACACTTGGACTGCATGGGAATCTGAAATTTTCCTGGTAATCTGTTCAAGGTGATACGTGGCCACAACAGTGTTTCTTCTTGATTTTCCAGAAGCTGCTATACAGTTTAGGATGTATGTTGAATTAAGCCAATACTTTTCAAAAGGTCTAAAAATTTTATAAATTTACTTATTTGAGTTTCTCCTTGTTACCAAAGTGTCAATATGACATATGGCTTTCACAGAAACTAAAAGCATACAAAATAAATTATAAATAAATGAGAAAATGAAAGGGAAAAAAGAGATTAAACTGAGATAAAGAAAAAATCTAGTATAAAACATGGAGTGGTCATGGTTATGTGGTTTCTGTGGACCTCACTTTTGTTTTTAAGTTTTGCATCAGCCAGGGCAAAATATGAAACTTGAGTACTTAATTTACAGAGACCATGAATTAAAAACAAATCACTCGCTAAAATAAAAAAAAAAACAAAAATAAAAACAACAACAACAACAAAACAAATCACTTGCTTAGGAGAAGCACAAGTAATCACCAATACAGAACCTGGACAGAAATAAAGAGGACTTTGTATGATGCAGTGAACGCTGTCCTTAACAAGGTCTTGCCTGGAGACCAGTCAAGTTCCCCAGGATCCCCTGAGTTGGCTCCCTGAGGCCATTGATGGCTGTTGTCACAGGAAAAAGTCTTTCGGCAAAGTCCATTCAGTGGCAAGTCCTGAGGGTCAGTTAGGTAATTCCCTTACTGCTTATATTTGGGGTGGCAATTTTTCTTTTCAACTCGTGTGTTTGAACTTTTAGGGCATCCATTACCGTGCAGGACAGACCCATGCCACTGTGAGGTCAGAGCACTTGCATCAAAAGCATTTGCTGTGGGAGCTCCCCTCTCACTGGGGGCAGCAGGAAGGGTGACGTAATTATGGCAGGACTGGTTTTGGAGGACATGATGAAGAAATTCCAAGGAAAGAGTGAGGGTCTTCAGGTCCCCGGAGGAGAACTGAAGCTGGGAAAAATGTCAAGAAATAGTTTCATGAGCAAGAGTGTATTAGTTAATGATTGCAAACTTTTTTCTGGAATGAGGAGGAACATTCAGAAAATAAACTAAAATAAAAATAGCAGTCACATTGCTATGAGTTTAAGTAAGGGAGAAGCAAGTTTTCAGTCAGGCAAGTTTTCCTCTGCGTACCTCTCTCATGCTGCTGTGTAACCAGCTCCCTGACATGTATGAACAGTGTCTTTACTGTCAGCGGCCTGTTCTTTGTATTTCCCTTGCTATGTGACTCAGGCTGCTGGAGACCTTGGTAAACTCATCACATGAGATCATGGGTTGATGTAAGTTCATGCTGGATGTTTTTAAAATTGATTAGGACCTGGGTAAGGGAAGAATGTATGTCCACAATTGCCCTGAAAGAGATTAAATACATTTGAAGTGTTTTTATTTTATTTTATTTTATTTTATTTTTTTTTATGGCAGCAGAGAGGGTAGTAATATTTCTTTTGCAGTGAGCTAGCAAGCATGGCTTTTAGGAGAGCTTTCCTGAACACATGATAAATCAGAGACTGATTTGCTACAGGTTAGGTAAGGCACCTGAAACTGCTTATGAAGGGGATTTTATCATTAATTATAGAAGATATATGTGCCACTGATTTAAGGACTGAAGGAATAAAGCCAAACTGATTTCTAGGAGTAAAACCAAACCAATTTCTATCTCATTGTATGTTTTCTTTTAATTTAAACTTCAGGACTTGCTACTCTTGACAAAAATGTTATCATTACTATAAACACTATCTTCTCAACCTGCTATTTTCTCCTTACAGTATCTAATAAGCATCTTGCTAGGTTCATAATTCACTATAATTTTAATGGTTATTATATAGCTATACCATGGTTTATTTAGTCATTCCCCTATTTGGGGTGTTAGGTTCTTCCTCATTTTGGTTACCATAAGTCATACTTTAACGAACATCCCTATAGTTAAATCTTTGAGCTCATCCATGATTATTTCCCTGGAATAAAGTCCAAAAAGTGGAATTTCTGGATCAAAGTGTCAACAAAACTAAATGCTCCTGCCACACAGCATCACAATTGTCCTCCACAAAGTCTATGCTAATTTACCATATGATCAGTGGTTTACGGGAGGGTGTATTGAGATGGCATCCTCTCTAGAGTTAATAGATGAAGGTTTGCTGTCACAATGTAACTGGGGGGTGATTGACAGTTTGGCTTAACACCTGGGACCTCATTCTTAGGGGCTGGAGCTTTCTTTAGCTCCTACACTATTATGTCTGGTAATATTTTAGGCTGACTCCTCCCTGAGCCAGCCTGCTCCTTACAATTTAAAATCACCTGGCTGGGTCAGTCATGGCCTGTGGCAAAGGGAAAAGCTGCTCTTCTTACACCTGCCTTTCAGGATACTCCTGTCTTGCTTAGAGTTCAAGTCCTTTGCCATTGGATTCTAGCACACTGAAACTGAGGACTGTTTCTCTACATCTTCACTGAGAGATGGAGAGGTATTGTCTCTTGGATGCTCTGTGACAGGTTAGACCTCAGAGCTGCAAACTCTAGGCATTTATACAGCACCTCTGGACTGGTTTACCTTCAGTTTGAAATAATACACATCTCCTTTTATACCCATGTAAGAGATCTTCAGGGACTTTACCTTCTTTTTCTTAAGAGAGGAGGCAATCATAGAACCAGATCCCTTTCATAATTCTTCAACAGTGACTGGAGAAGAAAATGTTTGTAGTCCTTCCTGCCTTTTCATTTTGAGAGTCTTAATAATGTCACTTATTTTATATCAAAGTGTGCTTATCCTTGGCAGCAGCTGCTCACCCCTTCATCTTTAAAGCTCTGCATCATCCGCGGTTGTTTCCAGGTTTTTTAGGGCCCTGCCTTGAACCAAATCTTTTAAGTTTGTTCATTTAAATTTTTTTCTTTATCGCCTACAAATACAAATTTGAATGTATGTTTATTTCCATAGTTAAGACACCATGGAGAAAAAAAGCAATAAAATAGAGAATAAATAATGAGGCAGAAAGTCAGAGCCTTTCTTCATTTCTTTGCTCTTGAGCCCTCTCTGGGGTTAGCTTTCTACTTCTTTCTCTTTGGATTTATATGAATTTAAATGTACATGTAGGAAGATATTAACTTGTGTTTTTTAATAGCATTAGAAACTTTCCTACCTCATGTGTAGTGATTGATGAACTATGAGCCTAAAAATCCAATTTGTACCTTTTAGTAGTGTCTAGCATTTCTGTGTTTTAAGAACTATCTTGATAAATGGCAAAGCTCGAGGCTCCTTGAATTTATTTTTATTCAGAGTTGGCTGTATTTTCTGCTTCAGGGCCATTAGTGACTTTTAAACATATTAGACTAAACCATAATGTTTTAAACATGAAAAAGGACTTGGGGAGACTCAAATATGAATTGATAATTTCCACAGTTATATATGCTGTATTCTTAATATTTTCCTAATTAAAAATCTTCCTACTTGAAAATCTGTTTTCTCAGGTTAAAAGGGAGAAGTATTCTGTCCTTACTGATATGCCATTTCACACACATATCAATTTGCCTTATTGGCTAGGTGATAGAAAATAAAGGGCAGAAAATAAGAAATTATCCTCCATTGGATATTACCTTGTTCTCTCATATTATCTGGATTTGAAAGTATTCTTAGAAAAAAAATATGCCCTGATCTTTTATTAAAGATAAAAGACAAGCTCTTACAAAGTATAGGTTGTTTGCAGGACTGAGAAATATTGGAAATATGTCTTGGCTTAACTAGCTGGCCACTCTTGAGAGCCAATAATACTAAGTGGCTCAGCTTAGTTGCACTCGGTGGCAAGAGATGCTCTGAGGTTTCCCATGTGTTGGGAGGGGGCCTGAGACAAAGAGGTTCTTGTAAGACTCAGCTAGACACTTGGCTGTGGGACAGAGTCCTTGACAAATGTGCATTAACTGTGCCCTGCCCAGTGGCATGCTGCTACAGCCCCTGTGCTGTGAGCCATCGCCAGCCCCATGGAGTGAGCCTGCGTCTCTACGTTGAGCTTCTTCAGCTTACTGACCTCATTATTGCCCCTGAGCACTGGCGCTGCCCTTGTGGCATCATATGCCTTCTCTGCAGAATCATATCACGTAGTCATTTTCAAAAACCGCTTACTCTTTGTTTTCTCACATGTGGTTGTTTCTATAGAAGATAATTGCTTATGCTTATATCTACCTTTCTGGTTCGCTGCATGTGTGCACATGCGTGTGTGTGCGCGCGTGTGTGTACATAAATGCATGTATGCATGTATTTGTGAACATACATATTTATAAATGTAAATATGTATTTATAGATAAATAAAGTTTTTAAATTCATCAGTGCATTAGTTTTTTTTGCCACAATGTAAAGAGCATAGTATTTGAAATCAGAAGACCTGAGTTCAAGTTCTGCTTCTGCCACTTAATAGCACTCTGTTTGAAGCTTTTTTTCCATTACCCTTTCCCATATTGATTGGGACTTGTGAGCCTCAGATGATGTACCATGTGTAACAGCATTTTGTGAGCTATAAACTGGCACACGCAAATGTTAATTATTTTTATTATCTTAAATTTACTCTCTCCAGTAAAATCAAACATTAGTAATGAATGCCTCAGGAGTTGTTTTAATCCCAGAAAAGACATATAAACTTAATATAGCCTATTTTGGTGGTCAAAAGGCAAGGTCATGTAAGGCTACTGGTACGGAGTGAAAATGACAGGTATGCTAATTCCATAACAGGGTTCTGCAAGCAGCCTGGGCTGGAGAAGAGAGGAAGCAGACAACAAAGATCAGTAAACACTTAGTTTATGCATAGCCTGGTGAAAGACTGCATTGTGGAGGATTGAGTTTAATTGTTAAGGTCGATAATGTTTTACACTTTACATTAATGCTTAAAGAGTAGCATGTATCAACTTTCAAAACAATAATTTTTTGAGTTGCTGAAGACACACATATGGTCAAAAGCATAGTACTGTTTTCAGAGAAATGATCTAGCTGTCTGCGTAGGAAGAGTCCTTTGACTGCATAGTAAATGGCATAGGCAGCATAGGTAAGAAGATTTAGTGTTTTCTAAGGTGAGCTTTACATCCTGGAAAA
>PVKU01007970.1:0-79542 GCA_004027475.1 Anoura caudifer
CCTTCCCTGCCTCCCTCCTTCCCTGCCTCCCCTCCCCTCCCTCCTTCCCTGCCTCCCCTCCCCTCCCTCCTTCCCTGCCTGCCTTCCTCCCTCCCTGCCTGCCTGTCTGCCTTCCATGAGGAAGTGGACATGTCTGTCATGTTCCTGATTTTGAGGGAAACCCTTTTGGTGTTTTCCCGTTGGGCATGATGTTGGCTTGGATGTGGCAGATGTGGCCCTCATGATACCGAGGGAAGCTCCCTCCAGGCCCACGGTGCTGAGAGCTTTTCTCATGAATGGGTGCTGGATTTGGTCAAAAAACTTCTTCTGCATCTATCGATATGATCACGTGGTTTTTATCCTGCTTGTTGTTTGTTTACATGGTGTATGACATTCACTGATTTCCAGATAGGGTACCCACCTTGCATATATATGAACCACAATAATATTAGCGCAAGTGAAATTTTCTCTTAATTCTGTTTTCCTGCCTTTGGAATCACCAGGACATTTTTCTTACCGTGTTACTGAAAATAACTGGGAACGCCAAATTCTCTGCAGGGGAGAGAATCTCCCTGTACAGATGATGCACCTTTTATCTGAAAGGGTTAACAGGCCTCTTCCAGTGCTCAATTTTTCCGGAGAGGGGAACGCATGACCCCGTTAGGACTGGGCTGCGGCTTTCCTCAGGAAGAATGTAACTGAGAACTCTTCTGCGCCATTCTGTCTGCTGCGTGGTTATCGACGCCATTGACTTCCAGTTTTAAAAAGCCTTGCTTTGGAAAATTGTTTTTAACAGCTCTCAACCACTCCTACCCTGTGTTTTTTATTTTATATTACTTTTCATTTGGGCTATATTTAAGTCAGATCCTTGGTAACCATTCTCCACAATTCAATTTCTTTTTACCCAAGATCCATCGAATTCAAGTCGCTGCCTTCTCGCAAAAGGTTAAGCCAATATTTCATGTTGTACTTTCTACGTAGGCTGCGTAAAGGAAAAGTCGCTGTGATAAGCAGCCAATAAATTGTATTCAAAATGCTTATTCTCAAAAGTTACATTACTCTGCCGAAGTAGAGCAACATAATCATTTATCACAATATGGATGGCGGGAGTAAAAACTAGAATAAATGCTGCTGTCTTTCTGGTGCGCTACCCGGATTTTTTCTTTCTCTTTTTGTTGCCTTGAAGTGTTGGCCACAGTGACCACCTTCCAAAATGTCATCTTTTTCGTCACCACCTTCAGTTAATATGAGATCAGTAACGGTTCAAGGGTAAGTAACTAGAACAGAAAGAAACAGCATTTATTTTATAATCAGAAAATGTTTTCACTTTTTATGTAAAATGGGATTGACTATATTTTTAATGTTGGCTGTTATTAATTAATAGGTTGCTCTGGCATTTCGTCGTAAGCGGTGAACTGTTTGAAACGTGTAGCTCTGCCGTATGTCTGTTATCTACAGACCTAAGCTGAAGAATTAGCATGTCCATCCTAACAGGACTTACTAAAAATCGCTGTTGTTGATATGGGATAGTAAAGTCCATCCCAGGGACTTATAACAGTGTGTACCGTATGCAGTGAAATCCACCGAGAGGAGGTTTTTGTGCTGATGCCATTGCTGACAGACAATTTGCGTACCACACAGCTCACCCATACGAACTGTAGAATTCCAAAGCAGTCCCCCGGGGCCCACCGCAGCCTCACCGGGCGCCGGGCCGAGGGGAGCCCTGTGCTGCTGGTGGCACTCACCTGGGGTGGAATCGCCCCCACGCTGAGCTGGGGGTGGGGGGGGGCAGGAGGTGCTTCAGGCTTACCACGTTTCAACCGGTTTTTCTTGAACACACGTGCAGAGTTTTCTCAGCTGTGTGTGTCTCGCTGGGGGGTGGATCCGCAGAGGTCCCTGCAGCGCCATCTGGAAGTGTCGCCAGCGGCTGTGCGCACAGACGGGCTTGGGTCGGGCCGTGGGTATTCCTTGTTGTCACTCGGATGCCACGCGATACTATTTGCGCATGTGGTTGAAGATTTTTCTTTAGTTTATACCTCACGCCGCCATAGTACGATATAGACACCACCTGTGCGTGTGTTCGAAGGTGCACCCAGCACTCAGGGCTGCGTTCCGACTTGGCCCCTCTGCGTGCTAACTCTGAGATCCCCAGCCGGTGACGATGACCCGCCTGTGTGTTTCCTCACCCAGAACTTTGCGAGAATAGTAGTTGATATAAGTTAAATCAGAGAGTGCACGTGAAAGCAGTTTGTACATTCTGAAAACTTAAAGTGAAGAGCGTCGTTATCAGTCGTTTAAATCGAATTTGGAATAAAGTGCCTCTTCCCCCATTTCCTTCTCATTGAAGACCGCCACGTGTAAGGTTTGCACGAGAGGGTCCTTCGTTGTGTGTAGTTCATATGATTTTTAAATCCTTTGTGTTACCGTTAATAAGTCCTCTTACAAAATCAGTTGGGGTATTAGTTAACAAACGATAACTTGTGAAAACCCCACGGGTGGTGTAGGTCTTTGGGTGTGTGAGGTAGATGTCAACATGAAGTGTTGATTATGTTTAATGCCCGCGTATTTACATGTGTTTCGTACATTTTTTTACCCCGTCTTCAGAGCCTCCTGGCTTTACAGCCTCGGACGCAGACCCATGCAGCCCTGCGCTCAACCGCAGCCAAGAAGGTAGACAAGAAGCATTGGAAAAGGAACCCCGACAAGAACTGCTTTGTAAGTGCCGCTGACGCGGGAGTGCACCCTGAAAAATTATTTCGTTCCACGCATGGACAACGAGATTTTACATGTGCTTAGTAACACAGTTATGTATGTGTAAAATATAGCTATTATTTCCTTTAAATATTTTGCATTAGAATAACCTCAAAGTGTGTTTCATTTTACTGCTTAGAGAAGATCTGTTGAAACGGTTGAACATCATATAAATTTAGTTTGGTGCCCAAAGTTCTTTTCTTGAAAATCTGTAAAGTTTCTCTTAGAATGGTTTTGTGTATAATGGCGGAAGAGGCTCCATACTGCAGACGCAACTCAGCGGGGGCGAGGGTAGGCTGGTACGCAGGCACCGTCGCAAAGTGTGATCTGTGGGACACGTGTGTGTGAGTGTTTGTGTGGACGTGTCCGAGTGTGCCCTGGTGAGGGGCCGCAGCAGAGATCCCCGAGATCGCTCAGGCCCAGAGCTGGATCTAACTGGGCCTGTGAGGGGACCCCCAGGCCAGGGGCTGCGAGATGGGAAACTGGGGTGAAGCGCAACCTTGGAGGGAGCATTGAAAACACGATCTTAGGGGGCATCAATCTTTAAATTTGCAAACCAGTTTTCTTTTAACCTGATTTCCCAAAATTAACTTCCCTGACGGCAGAATAAGAGAGGCCTTGATTTTACTTCCCTCCCCCGCCCCACCTAACAGGACGATGCTGTTGGCTAGGCCCTCAGATGTCTGCCGAGTCGTGGCCTGTCGCCACCCTCATCATACCAAGCTTTCCAAGTCACCCCCTTGTCCCTCACCTGGGTCATTGCAGTGGCCTCGAAACGGTCTCCATGCTTCTGCCTTCTCCTGGCTGAGTCTTTGCTTTTCCCGGACAGAGGAGGTTCCGTGGGGACTGATCTCAGTCTCTTGCTAATAACATGTCTGAGGAATCCTTTCCAAATTCCCGCACTCAGAACCTGTCAGTGGCTTTCCAGGTTGCACGGTTTCCTTGGCGCACTGGTCAGCGTGGCGTGGCCCCCTCCAGCCACCCTGTGTGAAGCCGCCACCACCGCCCCTCCCGTGCAGTCTCCGGGCTGCCCAGCTCCCCTCTCTCCACGGCCCTCCTCCGTGACCTTCCTATGTTCCGCTCACTAAATTGCTTACGGTCTGTCTTTTCCCACTAGAACGGAAAGTCCAGGAGGGCAGGGGTTGTTGTACTTTGTCCCGTCAGCTGTGTCCCCAGCTTCTAGAACAGTTGGTGCCCACTAAGGACCTGTGGGGGAATGCATGAGTGAAGGTCACCCTCCTGGGGCATATTCTTTCTGTACTGGACTGAAGGGGTACAGACAGGAAGCTGCTGTGCCATTCCCTGGGGACCTTTGCTTATTGCGTTCGATTCTGACCACAGTGAAACGGACAACTCAGATTTGCTTCCTCATTTAGCTCGTGAGGACAACTATGCAGAAAATGTCCCGTGATTACTTAAGCTCCTTAAAATTGCTTACTGGGGCAGTCAGATCTAGAATTCTGGTCATATGACCCTAGTGTGTTCTTTCTGGTATAACCCATGGCCTCCTTAGAAAAGACAAATAAGTCCTGGCTGGTGTGGCTCAGTGAATTGAGTGTGGCCTGCGGACCGAAGGGTCGCTGGTTTGATTCCCAGTCAGGGCACATGCCCGGGTTGCAGGCCAGGTCCCCAGTGGGGGGTGCGTGAGAGGCAACCATGCATTGATGTTTCTCTACCTCTCTTCCTCTCTCTCTTCCCCGTGTCTAAAAAAAAAAATAACTTTTTTTAAGAAAAGACAAATAAGATTATGACTAGTAGTAATCGTATATCATTGTTGAGCACCACCAACGAGCTGGGTACTTTCTCAGCCCACTCTACTGCCCCCAGAAATAAAGCTTGGTTTGTTTGTTTATGCTTTCTTTGATTTTTTAAAATACCTCCTTTGCTTTGGCATTACAGTTTTCTGGTTTGGTTCGGTTCAGGAATCACCGGCCTACCACCCTTCGAATGCCCACCCCAGGCCTGTGGGTCACGCTCCTTTGCAGCCCTGGAAAAGGTTTCCTTGGGTCCCTGCTCAGTTCTCCCTGTCTGTGTTTCTTTCTCCTTTCCACCTCGATCCCTGAAGGAACCATAGTCCAGGCATTGGGCTGGATGCTACTCAAAGATGAATAAACTCTGCAAATGCGTTGTCCAGAATTGTCTAATAAAATAGACGCGAATAGGGTTTTAATAATTAAATAAGACAATAGGTGTCTCCGTAGAAAGGCATCTGTCTGACCTGTAAAAGTGCCCTTAGGCAGGGCAGCTCTGACATTTTTTACCCAGGGATTGCCACCCCTGGCAATTTTAATCCATCCCAGCACTAATTGGAAATTCTGAATTCAGTAGGGGATTTAAACCGGCAAGTGTGTTTATACTGGTTAATGAAGCACGAAACAGTTATTTCCAGTATCTTTCAAGCAGGTGTTCTGTAACTACTGTTTATTTTTGCCATTTTTGAAAATGTTGAACTGTCCTAATTACATAAATATTTTGCACTCATTTCCCATTAGCAATTTTTTAAAAAAGAATTTTATTTATTTAGAGAGAGGGGGAGATGCAGGGGGAAGGAGAGAAATGTCTGTGTGAGATAGAACTATCAATTGCTTCTTACGCGTGCCCCACCAGGGGACCAGGCCTAAGACCCGTTGTGCCCTAACTGGGAATTGAACCTGTGACCCTTTGCTTTGCATGATGTCGTCCAAGCAAATAAGCGTTGCTGGCCAGGGCATCCCATCAGCAATTTTTGAAGACTAGAAAAGCTTTACAAATCAGAAAACATCCTGGGTGAAAATAAAAAGGAAGGCAGCTCAAGACAGCTAATTATTTGACCCATTTTTCAGAATTTTACCCAATTTTTTACTAAACACTCGGCACTTAGTAGCAGCGCACAGTAAAAAAATTAATAATAATAATAAAAATAAGAATAAACCAAATGGTGGAACTGGAGGTTGAACCCACAAAATTTGGCACCAGAGCTTTTTAAGTAGAACTTTCTAAATAAGGAAACACAAATGAATGGTCGACTTGCTTCCTTCCGGACAATGTTAATGACCCAGGGTTGCGTAGGTTTCGGTAAAGCGTCTTCCCCGGTGTGAGCTTCCTGGTCTCTCTCAGGACTTTGTTTCTGCCTTTGCTGCCTGTTCGCGGTGGCCCAGGCAACGGAATAAACGCCACTTTCAAACTGGAATAAAGGAGACTATGATACAGGCCTTGCGAAGGGGTCGTCACATTCTTCTGAAAAAGACCGAAGTAGCCGTAAATAATAATAATAGTGCTCTTTCGGGGGACGAACCAGGGAGGCGTTTTCATCACCAGCGTGAGTCAGTCAGATTTGCCCCGAGCTGAGCTGACTCAGTCTGGCCTTGGGTGTGGCAGGTGGATCTAAGGGGGAGAGAGGCGAGGCGAGGACTCTGGGGCTGCTGTCGCAGAAGGCTGGGGGACAAACGGAATGACCAGGGCCCTGGGGCTGGAGGAGGGGCGATGGCCTGAGTCTCTTTAGGACGTGTCTTAGTCTGTTCGGCCGCTCGGCTGCGATGACAAAAATGCCACAGATCGAGTGGCTTAGACAACATTGATTGCTCTCAGCTCCGGAGACTGGCAGTCCCAGACCAAGGCACTGGCAGATTCGGTGTCTGCTGGGGGCCCTCCTCCTGGTTCCCGGATGGCTGTCTTCTTGCTGCGTCCTCACCTGACAGAAGGGGCCAGAGCACTCCCTCTGGCCTCTTCTACGAGGGCGCTGGCCCCATTCATGAGGACTCCGTCCCCACCACCCAGTCGCCTCCTACAGGGCCCCTTTCAAATGCCATCACAGTGGGGGTTGGATTCCAACATAGGAGTTTTGGGGCAACATGCACCTCAGTCCATAGCAGGAGGGACTTGGGGGTTGACTTCCTGTGTGCAGCGAGGTGTTTATGGGACCAATGGGAAGAAATAATAAATTCAGCTTGAGGTCGTCTATGCTTCTTGACATCCTGTTTCTGTATAAAAGCTGCAGCCCCGTAAAGGGACAGGGCTGCAGGCGGGAAGTTCGGAACCTAGGCATGCCTGTGGGTTGTTAGAAGCCTGAGGGTAGAGACGCCCAGGGAGAGGCTGCAGGCTGGAAGGGAGCGGAGGCGAGACAGGTGGGACCTTCGGGCAAAGGTTAGGGGGAGGCGGTGAGGTACTGGCCTAAGGGGAAGATTGTCAGGGAGACCGAAAGCAAGACTCAGCAGTCAAGATACAGAGGAAGGACGTAAGTAAAACAGGAGGAAGGGAGCACAGCTCTCTCCTTCTGCCTCAGGCTGCAGTGGGGTTCAGCCCGACTTGGAACACATGGGTGGCAGGGACCACCAGCAGGGCCAGAACCGGGCAGGCCGGGGGCAGGCCGGCAGGGCTGAGAGCGGCCTGCGGAGCACAGCGGTGAGTCCTGACAAGTAGGGAGCGGTCAGTGTTTTTCCTCCGATCCGTGATTTCCAAACGTGGTTATTCTCCCGACTTTGGAATTTGTCCTTCAAGTTTGCCTTCTCGTTTGAGCACAGTTTTCTTCTCAAGTTTGTGGGACTGTAAAGGGATGAAGTCCCCATAGTTAGTGAGTGACCCACCGACTGATTTCACTCAGAGGGTGAAGGTGGAGTCGTTCCTGGTTGGGGCCCAGCCACTCGGTTTTATGATGCTCGACCTCCAGGGTAGACCCTAATGTCGCTGCACATCAAGTTCGTAACGCAAATGCTCAGGGTTAAGCTCCAAAGTGAAATTAACTTTTGACCATATTCACAGTAAGAAAGCAATTCTTGTACTGCCCCAGCCTCTTCTTACACCGTATTTTTAAAAAGTATTTTATTTATTTATTTATTTATTTATAGAGAGAGGGGAAAGGAAGGAGAAAGAGAAGGAGAGAAACATCAATGTGTGGTTGCCTCTCACATGCCCCCTACTGGGGACTTAGCCTGCAACCCAGGCATGTGCCCTGACTGGGAATCAAACTGGTGACCCTTTGGTTTGCAGGCCTGTGCTCAATCCACTAAGCCACAACAGCCAGGGCTCTTATGCCATATTTTAAAACAACTTTTCAAGTTTGAGCTTGCTCGTCTGATCATTGACAAGAGCTTTGTTTCAAAAATAGACCCGATGCCTATTTTTTTGACAAGGAGTTTCTGAAATAAACAAAAACCCCCACCAAGTTTCTTTGTAACTTAATGCCTTCCTTAAAGGTGAAAAGTCCATTATTTGTGTAGAGAATACAGGTATCGGTGGAAAACGCAGGCATGCAGGAAATAGAACTTTCTTTTCCTGTGGCGGCTGAACTTAAGTTCTCTTTGGCATGTCTCTGAGTAGAAGCTCAGTCACTGCCATTTTCAGGGTTCTCTCTTCCCTGTTGTCGCCCAACCCTGACCCCGCCCCTTATTTTACGACTTACAAACATTTGCTAGAAGTCTGACTTGTGCAGTTTCCTTAGTTACCAAATGTTAACGGAAGACCCCATGTGTGCTGGCCACTCGGGAGAGCGGTGGGGGAAGGGGCACGGGCCGGTCTCTCCCTGACAGTTCCCCGTGCTGCTCACAGGCATCAAACCCATTCACCCCTGTCTGATCCGCGGGAGTTGTAGTGCAGGTGTGTGACCTGGCCTCAGGGTGGCGGGCGGCCTCCCGGAGGAAAGAGGATTCTAGATGAAAATGCAAAGGAAGGAGGGCGAGAAGAAGAGGAGGCGTCCCACCAGAGTGGACAGCGGATGTTGGGAAGAGTTCAAGGAGGGAGCATGTTGATGCTGAGGTGGGATACGGTTTCGGTGCTGAGAGGCTGGAGTGTAGTGGGGCAGGGGAAGGACTGAGACGTGGGATCCGAGAGGTCAGCAGAGGGCAGCCCAAGCAGCGGTCACGGTGATGGGGACGAGGGTGAGGCCAGTGATGACGTGTGTTGGGAAGGTCCACGTTCCGGTTCTCTCACTTAACAGAGGACAATGTCAGGAAGGAAGCACACTCTTTGCCAGGTGCTGTAGTTTAGAGTTTGGCCACATACGGCAGGATTTGAAAGTGTGTGTGTTCGTGGCACTTCTGTCCATCCTTAGCACAGCGTCGTCAGAGATTGATTCTCCAGGCGGAAATATGTAATACAATGTTAATTGACCCGCAAGAAGGAAAAGGGTTAACTCTTGATTCCCTGAGGCTGTGAGGAGAAAGCTTCGCTTTAATTATTTATTTCAGGCTGATCACAACTTTCTTCGGGTTCACGGGACACGCAAATTACACCTGCTTGTAATTGTCAGCTGTCATTACTTTATTGTGGTCGTCTTTACTTCGAAAGTTTTGTAACAGCTAAGCAGTCGCTCTGTTTTCTTTCTCTTCTTAAACCGACTTTATCGTTGATCAGAACGGCCTGTGGTTGTCTCGTCAGGGTTTAGTTTGGGCTGGAGCCAACTTTCTTTGAAGGAAGGCATGTTTTATGCAGCCTTGCTAGCAAAGGAAAGGAAACTTTCCCCTTCGAGTCAGCTTCCTTGTCCTTGATGACGGGCTTTTATGAAAGAAGACAGTGACACGGAAAGGGATGGCCTATCAGACGCTGATTTCTCTAGGCAGAAGTTCTCCAGCAGGAAGGCTGGTTCAGAGTGAGCTCCAGGAATAAACTAATTGGGTTCAATCATTGGTTTCTGCCATTTACTGGCAGCGTGACCCTGAGCGAAACCCGTAATCTCTTCCTGCCTCCATTTTCTCTTCTGTAAAATGACGATAATAATAGCATCTACCTGATACAGTTGTTCTTAGGAATAATTGAGTCAATTTGCCTCCTATGCTTAAAACAGTGCCTGGCTCACCATGTACTTCCCCGTAAGCCTTGTTACTTCTCATTACGGCATCGATGGGTTGGTGCTCCCAGGACGGTTTCTATCAGCACATGCGCAGGTGCCTCCTGGCAGTGCTGCCGAGGGCAGGGACTGGGCATGGAAGGAGCATGGAGAGGTAATGAGGAGGAAGACATTAAGGATGATAATGAAAAACAGAGCACTTCTCTTATAGCTCAGAAATTTCCCGGCAGCCAAGTGTGTGTGCATGAGAGACAGACAGACTAGATTTTTTTGAGCACTTCCTACTATATGCATAAAGTTGGAATGAATGAATGAATGAATGAATGAATCATCTTCCTCTGAAAAAAATTTTTTTTTTTTGGCATGTTCTCCTTTCTCCACAAAGCTTCCGTGTGAGTCATGGGTCCGGCCCAGTTTCAGCCCCGCCCACAGGTCCGCCTTGTCTTGGAGAGGCCACCCTGGGGAGCCCTGCAGGGGACCCAGTGCCGACCTGACACCTGCTCCTCTCTTATTCTCTCTTAACATTTGACAAGGCAAAGTTTCTTTAGAGAAGAAGTTGTTTACATAGATCACATATTAGTCCAAGGATATTGGGAAGGGCCCCAAAAGAAGAGGAAAAACATTGATGCAGTTTGTTTGCACAGAAATTCTTTGCACAGGCGTAAACATTGCACTGGGATTGTATGATGTATTGTGGGTCAGTAAGTGCTGTATAATGAAGCAGGTGTGTGATAAGACAATGGCTATAAAAACAGAACATGTATATATTAAAAGATATTAATGAAACATATTACCGTATTTGCAAATAAGAAATATCTTTGCATACGGGGAAACGGAATGCTCCGAACAAAGGAAATCAGCTAAATTGTCTTTAGTGCCTGATGGCGTATTTTTTACCTTTGCAAAACATGTATTTGGTGCTCACAGCAAAGGAGCGTGCGAGTTTCGCTGTTTTCCGAATGGGCGTACAATGGGCGGACAGCTGTCTCTCTAATCGCTCCCCTATTCAAACACTAATCGGTGGGACCCACGTGGAATGCTAGACGCCTGAATAGGTAGACAATGGCAGCGGCATTTTTAATCACAGTGCCATTTGAGCACTAATCGGAGTCACGATTAAGGGACATTAGAGGGAGCACTTCGACATCTGATCCCTTGAACCGACTTCTGTGCAGGCTCTCCTCCTCCGGGCTCCCTCGGCCGGGCTGATTCCCTTCGACGGGGTGCCGCCATTTCCGGCGCAGGAGATCTTCCAGCAGAGGCCATGGCAGGGGCTGGGAATTGAAGAGCTTTTCTTTTCCTGGGGAGGGGGCGTAGGCTGTAGCCTCACACAACTGAGAACATTCATGCTGCCTGTGTGCTTCGAGGATCAGGGACCACAGAGGAACGGCCCCAGGAAGCTCCTGCTGTAGCCGCGCCATGGGCTGAACCTGAGCAGAGACGGGGTGCCCTGTGCTCAGGGTCCTCCACGAGGCAGGGATGTGAATTGAAAGAGACTGGGGTTTTCGTGCAACCCAGTCAACATGAGCACAGCCTAGCTGCAGAGTATTTTTTTATTTTCTCTAAACCAGGATGATTTCTCGTTGCCTCTCTTGAGGTGGTTTGATAATAGTAAAAAAAAAAAAAAAACCTGTGCAGTGTCCTGTCTGCACGGTCATGCTTGGGCCCCATCGTCTTTACTAAGACAGAAGAGGGACTTTCCTTGTTTTCTCTCAGGATTTTAAATATCTATTTAGATTTTACTAACCTGGCCTCCAGAACATTTCATGTAATTGATCCAGCAAACATCACCTGTTTAGCATTTGCGGATTGAACCAGTGGTTAAAATTTCAACATCAGCATTTAAACATGTAGCTCCAAATATCTGTATCTCTATACCTTTACCCCTCTATCATCCATCATCCATCCATCCATCTATTTTTATAACGTATGGAAAGGAGGGAAAAACCCTTTTCCCCTCTCCTCTTATGTTCAGGAGATGAGCCTGTAAATTAGCTGGCAAAACCCATTAACAAAAGCAAAAGTATACCCATTTTATCTGATATTAATATTTTACTGTTATGTGCGCAGAGGCCTTCATAGAAGAGAAGCGAGGCCCCGAAGAAGCCTTAGGCCCGTGGGCTTGTACACCACTTTAACAAAGAGCGAGACACTGCGAAGAAGTGGGAAGGTGGAGGAGAAGGGCCGCTAGGGGCGGGTGACTGACCGCGGGAAGGGCAAACGGGGGAAGCCAGTGGGAGAGGAGGGAGGCCTGTCCGGGCATCTCAGTACGGACTGACTGTCTTCGGTGAACAGTGGTTCTTCATGAGGGGAAGTTCACTCCTGCTTTGAGACACGTGGGGGCGGGGCCCAGAGCTCCTGCTGCACTTGCATTTTCTTATTTGCTTTTAGCTCCAAATGATCTCCGTGACTCGTGTTTGGGGGCAGCATATTCTGATCCTTTTTATAAGCAACCTCTTAGGATTGAATTCCTTGTATTTTTTATGTTCCTTAGTTACAGGGTTCTTTTCTAGCAAAGACATATTTGTTATAAATTCTGAGATATTTGGGGGTGCTTGTCCCTACATTCACAAGTGTTGAGGTGTGGGCCCTTGAAACTTAGTGAAGAAACCAGCTGAGAAAGCCCGTCTGCAGACGAGACAGAGGCAGGTGTAGACAGAGGGCTGTGTGGGTTACTCCTTGCTTCTCACGAACAGGGTTTTACCAGTTGTGCTTGGAGAGTTAACACTCATATTGAAATACAGTCTCCTTTTCCTTTTCCTTTTTTTTTGGTCTTCAACTACCTAAAGCAAGTTTCAAATATAGACAATGAAAAAAATCTCAAGGAGCACAGTGGCGCATGTCAAATTCTAACACGTTAGGAAAAGGTGTTTTATTTTTAGGGACTCTGTTAAAATTATAATTACCAAGATATAATCAGGCAAGTTTCCTTGGGTTTGCCCAAACTGGATAATTTTTTTCCCGAGGAAACTTATTTTTAACAGAGCGCTCTAAATATGCTCGGCAGCACCACACGCCTGACAGATCGGTGCCTCGCAGCGAGGATGTTGCCATCTTGCAGCCACATGAGGCAGGAACTTAAAGAAAACTACCTTCCTGTGATTTAAAAAATAAAGACTTGCTTTAATAACAGGAATCAACATCCACAAAGGTGCATGCGAAAGACCGGTAAAATTCAGTAACGTTGAAAGGGTGCCGACGTGCTGAAAGCAGCGATGTGGACGGAGGCTTCTTCCTGCTGAGGCTGTGCATTGTATCTGAATGTTTCACCAGCCTTTCCGTTGGTTGGTTTGTTTGTTAGCACAATATTGGCGTCAGGGAAGAACGTAGACAGAGTGTGTGCCCTAAGAAATCATTGGAAACTATTATGAATGTAGTATCGAGTTGACTGTTCCAGACTGCCCGTATGGAATGTCTTCCTTCAAGGATCTCAAAACACCATCCATTGATCTTACCGCCTTGGGCGAGTATTTCTCTTGTTCTGCCTTCCCTGCAGGAGAAAATACATAAAAAGCATCCGCATTTTTTCCTAACAGTTCCTTTAACTGTTTATTCAGCTTCTCTTGAGGTGCGTCCTTTGGCCCGTGTGTTGTTTAGAAGGGTGCCGTCCAGTCATGCGCATGCATTTTGTGATTTTTCCAGTTATCTTTAATTGATCTGGGTTAATTCCTCTGTGTTCAGAGTGCAGACGGTCTGTGTTTTTCTCTTCATTTCAACCTGTTGAGATGTGTTTTTTCTTTTTAAAAATTTATTGTTGTGTATTCTATTACAATTGTCCCAATTTTTCCCTCTCGGCCCTCCTCCACCCCCCCCCCCCGCTCCCATAATCCACCTCCACACCGTTGTCCATGCCCATGGGTCATTCATACATGTTCTTTGACTAGTCCCTGCCCATTCTTTTCCCCATCCTCCTGCATCCCCTCTTTCCTCTGGCAGCTGTCTGTTCCCTATTTCCATGCCTCTGGGTTGGTTTTGCTCAGTAGTTTATTCTGTTCATTAGAATCCTCTTACCGGTGAGATCATAGGATATTTGGCTTTCATGGACTGGCTTACTTCACTTAGCATAATACTCTTCAGTTCCGTCCATGGGCTATAGACATGTGAAAAGGTGCTCAGCATCACCAGCCATCAGAGAGATGCTAGTTAAACGCACAATGAGATACCACCTCACACCTGTCAGAATGGCTGTCCTCAATAAATCAACAAACAACAAGTGCTGGCGTGGATGCGGAGCAAAGGGGACCCTAGTGCACTGTGGGTGGGAATGCAGACTGATGCAGCCGCTGTGGAAAATAGTATGGAATTTCTTTAAAAAATTAAAAATGGAACTGCCTTTGAACCCAGCAATTCTATTGCTGGGAATATACTTTAAGAATCTCAAATCACCAATTCAAAAGAACCTATGCACCCCTACGTTCATAGCAGCACAATTTACAATAGGCAAGAGCTGCCAACCGCCTAAGTGCCCATCAGTAATGAGTGGATCAAAAACCGTGGCACATTTACACACGGAGTACTACACAGCAGAGAGAAAGAAGGAGCTCCTGCCTTTCGTGACAGTGTGGATGTTGAGAGGTGTTTTATGGCCCAGAAGGCCTGTCTCGGTGAATGTTCCACGTGAGCTTGAAAACACGTGTGTGCTGCTCATATCCTGGTGTCGTTGGACACAGCACTGTACAGGTGCCCGCTGCATCCAGTTCATTGGTGTCCTAATGGTGGAATTCAGCTGTGTCATTACTAATTTTCTGCCTGCTTGATCTGTCTGGGAGGGGAGTGTGGAAGTCTCCAACTCCGGAAGTGGATTCAGCTATTTCTCTTTGCTGTTCTATTAGTTCCCCCCCCCGCCCCCCCCCCCACACACACACACAGTTGGATGCACTGTGGCCAGGCACATGCACATTAAGGATCGTTGTGCAATGCCCTATTATTTTTCTGACGATTCTTCCCATCAAGGTAATGAATGCATCCATCACTTGATGTGTTTACCTTTTTGTGTGGAATGTGTTATATTCTCTTAGCAAATTTTAATTACACATTACAGAATTATCAACCATACTTATCACGTTAGGAATTAGGTCCTCAGACCTTATTCATCTTGTGACCGGAAGTGTGTACCCTTTACCAACCTCCCCTGCATCCCCCACCCCCCAGCCTTTGGCGGCCACCATTCTACTCTGTTTCTATGAGTTTAACCATTTTTTTTTTTTTTTTAAGATTCCACATATAAGCAATACCATGCAGTATTTGTCTTTTTCTGACGGGCTTATTTCATTTTCCATAGTGCCCTCCAGGCTGACTATGTTGTTGCAAATGACAAGCTATCTTTTTTTTAAAGCTTGAATAATATTCCATTGTCTAACTGTGCAACATCTTCTTTATTCATCCGTAAGTGGACACTTAAGCTGTTTCCATTCCCTGGCTATTCTGAGTAAAGCTGCAGTGAACACAGGGGTGCCAACATCTCTTCGGGATGATGATGTTGTCCCTTTGGAGGTAAACCCGTACAGGGGTGGCTGAGCAGGGGCCCCTCAGTTTTGTTCTAGGCCATGTCCTCGGGCCAAAACACATACTTGGCAATAATAGGTATGCAAATTGATGAAACAAAGATTTTGGAGATTAGATTATGCTACTATTTCAAATCTAATCCATGAAATTTAAACGAATGCAGTCACACATGTATGAAAATTAAAATTCAAAGTTTAGGTTTTCAAATTCTTTTGCTTCTTTAAACACCAGTAGTTTCACATTGGGTCAGTTTTGAGATGTGGGGAAATGAGAAATGTTTAGCCCCAGCAGAGTGAGTAAGAACCTGTAGTCGAATGCCTGATTTTCTTGGATACCACCAAACAGTATCATCTAGTGAGGAAAATGATTTTCAGGTTCCATAAGTAAATATTAAAATACAGCTGTCACCCTGGCTTTTGACTAAAAAGGCTGTTTTAGGTCATAAGAAGAAAAATATCAGCTTATATCTTTGGACTGTTATGATGAGTTTTTGTTTTATCTGGAATTCTTCTGAATAAAGGACTTGAAGCATATTATGTTTTTTCTATGGTGCCCAAATGAAATAAGGAATAATGTTTCTTATCCTGAGGCACTTCAGACCTGGACATTTTATACAATTGCGAGATCCTTGGGGGCATATTTGATAATATTGTTTATAGGATAAAATTTCACAAACAAAATAACCTAGCCGATTTTGCCGCAAAGATATGCCACTTTTCCCATCATTACAAATTGAGGAATCATTCATTCAATACAGCACTTCCCAAACTCCTTCTTTTCCTTATTGTTTTAGAACAACATGGCACATATCAATACTGATGATGTTTGCATGGCTCTCTGCGGGACCGGGGAACGCTGAGGAGTCTGCATGGGGCTTGGTGAATGCGTTAATTACATATCCTTATATATGTAAATTTATGTAGGCAAAAATGTTTGTTTGCAAGTAAATACATAACAAATATTGTCACTACCTATAAAAACATGACTATATGACAATAGAATCTCTAAAAAATATAGAAGGAATACATGAATTATTTATAATTTATTAAAAATATCTTCCAAGTGGATTTACTTCTCAAATTAATAAGATCAGGAAGTTAGCAGAAGGGCCTGTACAAAAAATCTTCAAGTATACTTCCAAGTGCTGCAGATTTTGAATTGTACAAGTGACTCAATAACTTTAACCACCCTGAGAAAAGCTATTACCTTCCATCCCTTGGGAGTACAGGGCCACCTCCGCGCATGCGCAGAAGGGCCAGCTAACAAGCTGCGACTTGGCAGCCGCATGGAGGGGCCTCTCCTGTGCAAGGGCTCTGCCACCCCCTGCGGCCTGTCTTGATTGAACCAAGTCTTTCGCTTCAAAGACTGCGGCAAGGTGGTTGGGAGAGGGAATTGAAAGCAGGGACTTATTTTCTGTGCACTTTTGGAAGTGCTTCCTGCGGCTTCCCATCTCTACCCGCCACCTCCCCCCCCCCCCCCCCCCCCCCCCCCCCGTATTAAAAAAGGAAGTTTCCCAAGTGTGGCCAGGTAACTGCGTGGGTTCCCATCCCGTGGACCGGAACGTCAGAGGTGGTGCGAGGTCCTGGATGGTGGGGGTTTTGTCTTAGTCATCTCCGCCCCGCCTGCGTGCGGACAGCCGCGTACAGCTCAGCCACTTAATGCAGAGTGAAAAATGGAGGTGTCCTGCGTGCCAGTGGAAGGCGTGAGTCAGTGTTGATACTTGAAATTACTTTGGATATGTGTTGGTATTAGACTTAAAAAAAAAAAAAAAAAAAAGAAAGAAAGAGAAAAGCACCCAAACCAGGGCTTTTAGGCACAGATTTAGGGCCTGGTAGCTGTTGCTTGAATCAAGGCTCATCCGTCTGCCCACGCGCAGTTCTCCCAACTGCCCAAGCTGTTCACGGAGTTGGGTTTTTTTTTTTTTTTTTTTTAAGACTCATGTAACTAAACTAATGGCATGGAAGTTCCCACAGAGTTGATTTAAGTATAAATCGATCATGAATTAATTTAGTAAAAGGACATTGAGTACCTAGTCTGGAGCAAGAACTAGGTTGTGTACCAGGTATTTGTACGGAGAAGAGCGTCCGGTCTGTGGGGCGAGAGAGGCCTGCCCGCAGAGGGCAGGGTAAAACAGCAGCCACTGCCCAGATAGAGGCCCCAGCATTTGCATGCACCTTTCTATGGAAGCATCACCCCCAAATGGGGTTAACAGGTGTCGGCAGGGTGTATGCCTGGGAGTGAGGTCGAGGGGCAGAGATCAAAAGGTGGGACTGGGGTGCTGACAGCCAGCTGGCCGCCACTAATACATTGGGGAAGTATTTCACAGGGAATGTATCCTCCTGGCTCTAGTTAAGATAGCTTTCCATGTGCCAGTTTACTAATTTATAATGAGGAAAAGAACCCTTCCGTGGAGCAAAATACTTTAATCACTATGCAGACCATTTCCAGTCTCTGTTTGAGCTTCAAGGGGTATCAAATCATCACCAGAAACGTGTTCTCAGGCTGCTGCAGGGGCACCAGACCCACCGAATTTTGAGTAAGGTGAATGGAGAGGTGCCAGGATATAAACCAATGTCACAGTGCAGATGAGACTTTTAGAAAATGCACAGATCACGCTCTGTGGCTACAACGCCACCGTTGCAATTCGGATACATTATCATTAATAAAATAATAATTATTAGTTTGCACGTATTCTGCTGTGTGCTCCATTTTAAAGATGGAGGAACAGGTTTGAAAATTACTAGCACTGAGATATTAGGGGGGTTATTTCAACTCTCTGGTGCTGTTTTCTCATCCATAAGGTGAAGCTGATGGTAATGTATGCTAATATTAATAATGCTAGTGATTATAACATCTCTAACGAACGTGACACCCTGTGTCATAATAACACTTATAGAGTACTGTTATTACAACTAAGAGAAAACAGAAAGCAAATTGAAACAGAATTTGGAGCATCAGTTTTTAATGTCAGGATTTCTGATGTTAAGAATCTGGCTAGTAAAACTTGTCCTTGAATGTTTGTCAGAATTAGCCTCATTTCCACTTAATTTCCCATTCCTTCATTTTGTTTTCTTTAGCCATCATATAACTGCATTTCTTGACTAGTTCAAAGATGCAAACTTCAGCGAATCCCATTTGTTCTGTTTTACAGTTCTGGCTTGCCTGAACTAGGCGCTTGTGTAAACAGATGCGTACACACAATTCTTATTTATAATGCTTTACAGTGATAGACAGCTTTCATATTTGTTTGTGCAGGGCCCAACTTTTTCATTTCTTGCTACCAGCACATGAGGCACTGTGGAAATTACAAATACCGGTCTGGTATTCGCAAGGTTTGAGGGGCTAGTCAAATCTCATTTTGACTTAGGGTCAGACACGTTCTGTAAAACAGTGTAAATAGATGTATAGGTATCTGACAAAGGCTACATAAGGGAGGTCCAAATGTCCTTGCATATGTAAGTTATAAGTATCCTTTCTGAATTCCCATGATGGTATGTAATTTTCAGGTGGCTTGTGACCTTGACCTTATATGTGATATCTACACTGAGGTGATTTAACACAGCATAGTTCAGGTGAACGGAGTAATGAGTGCGGTGATATATTAGACTACATTAAAAATAAGGAGGATTTTCATCTGGCCTCCTTATAACCAAAAATTTTCACTACTTTGAGTAAGGACAACAGAAATGTCATATATGCATATGGAAATTAGACAAATGACCATTGGTGCTCCAAAATAGTAATTTGTTAGAGACTTATATTTTTGGAAAAAAAAATCTAAATGAACATGTTGTTCCATATATATCTCTTATTTTTTGAAATAAAATTCACTGGGATGACCGGGTTAATAAGATGATCGAGGTTTCAAGCGCACAATTTTATGATACGTCCCCTCCCTGTATGTGGCAGCGTGAGCCCCCCACCCGAAGTCACATCACCTTCCGGCACCGCGTATTTGACCCCCGTGCCCTTTGCTACCCTCCCAGCCACCCGTCCGCCCCCTTTCCTTCTGATAACCATCGTACTGTTTTCTGTGTCTACGAATTTTTGTTTGTCTTGTTCATTTATTTGTTGCTTTCAGTTTTATATCCCACGTATGAATGAGATCGTACAGTTCTTGACTTTTTTGTGTCACGCGCGCTGCATTTAACGTTGTCTTCTAGATCCACCCACGTTGTCACAAGGGGCGGTGTTTTACCTTTCCTTACGGCTGAGGGGTGTTGCACCGCGCACAGGTACCGAGGCTTCCTCACCCAGTCCTCTGTCGGGGGCGCTTCGTCTGCTCCCAGCCCCGGCTCCCGTGAGTGAGGCTGCAGTGAACACACTTGACACAGTGGTGACAGGTTTGGCGGCTGCCTTTATCAAATGCCACCTATTGAGTGTCATTGCTTTTCAAATGATAAAACAGTGGTAGACTAAACTTTGGAAAAATAGTAAAGTTCTCTTCTCCGTTTTCCACAAAATGTGTTGTTTCGCTTAATTACATAGACAGTTTAGGAAGGAAAAAAAGAGAACAATGCATTTTTCCCATTCATTAGCAGATTGGTAAGGAGTCACGGAAGATAATGTCTGAAAAAGGGCATGTATGTAAAAACTCATCATTGATTTGATTTTTGATGTATCATTTATAGAAGAACAGATGGTGGAGTTATAGTAATGAACAAAGAAATAGAAAAATCACCCAGCATGGTGGTTTTTAGTAGGCAGTTTGCATGACACAATTAAGTTGGTAAAAAGTAGATTTCACCCTATGGATGACAATATTGGTAATTTTATTTGTCCTATGGTCTCATGTATTTATCTCTTACGACTACATAGCACCCCTCACATTATTTCTCTTCTCATTTTTCCTCCTATTCAGCTGCTCTAGTATATGGCTCTGATTTTTTAGAGATTTAAGATCGGATTCTGGTGTGCCAATCCATTTATGTTAAAGAATTTAAATGACAAGACTGTTGAAAGACAGCACGAAATAGTTCATTAGGAAGCATTGTGGAAGTGAATGATGTCCTACTAAAGAGTTTTGACTTCGTCTTCATAACTAAGAATTTAGTTAAGCATATTTTAATGTACCTCCTTAACTAATACCCACATTTTAAGTTAAGTAACAGAGAAACTGGAAATTAAATTGTACCATTTGTAGGAGAGGTGCAAAAATATTCTATACCAGTTGCAACTGTGCACGACTTTAATCGGGTATTTAGAAACCCGTTTCAGTCCCCTGCCGTGTTAGCTATTCGGACTGCAAATGTTCTGTAAGATTCCCTTGCAGCAGGAAAGCCGAATGACTCATTTTCCCTGGACAGCTCCACTCGGCTCGGGCGCATTAGCCGTGGAGAGCAAGCTGCCCATCGGCCCTCATCACCGTTTGCTGCTGATGCGGTTCCTCTTTCTGCCTTTCCTGGCCTGTGGGTGTTTATCTAATTTGGGTTATTAGCATGCCATCATGGTCTATAATTTCTGCCCTCTGTCACTTACTTCTCGGGCAGGAAATGTCTTCATGCTCCTGAGGACATCACCACCACGTGACAGTTTGATTTTGTGAAAGTCACAAAACTCCCAAGTTGGGAAGAGACTCCTGTCTTTAGGAAGAGCTTTGTTCAAACAGTGCTGCTGATGCCCTGGCTGGTGTGGCTCAGTGGATTGAGCGCCAGCCTGTGAAGCAAAGGGTCACTGGTTCAATTCCTAGTCAGGGCCTATGCCTGGATTGCAGGCCAGGTCTCCGAGGGGGGTTGTGTGAGAGGCAACCACACATTGATGTTTCTCCCCCTCTCTTTCTCCCTCCCTTCCCCTCTAAAAATAAATAAAAAAAACAAACATTGTTGCCGAACACCTGCCCATGTGTTTTCCTGTATATGTGCATCTCAGGGGCTAGCACAGATCTTGGTGATAAATGCTGAGTGTGGCAACCCTTAAATTCTCCTTGGTGTCTTTAATTTTTAATACAACTATTACAGTGCTTTGAAAAATCATGAAAGATAACTTGGGTCTTATTTGTGGAGTGCTTAGGCAGGGGTGTCAAACTCACTTTCACTGGGGGCCACATCAGCCTCGCGGTTGCCTTCAAAGGGCTGAGTGTCATGTTAGGACTGTATACATGTAACTACTCCTTAACGGTTAAGCGAGAGCTTGGCACTGCCGTCAGGAAGAAACAAGGTGGAGGGCCAGGTTCGGCCCGCGGGCCTTGGGTGTGCCTTCTGTGGCTTAGAGTGTGGTTCACTTCCTTGAACCCGACTAGTAGTGGTCAAATACAGGCTCTGTCAACATCTAGACAAAGGGAAAGGGAGGGAGAAAGAGAGGGAGAGAGAAACATCAATGTGAGGTTGCCTCTCACATGTCCCAGGCATGTGCCCTGACTGGGAATTGAACCAGTGACCCTTTGCTTCTCAGTCCAGTGCTCAATCCACTGAGCCACACCAGCCAGGGCCAGTAATGGCTTTTTAAAAAGAGGTGCTACAGGGTTGAAAAGAATTAGGCATATAGAACACAGAACCGTGCGGCACAGAGCAAGGATTCAGTGAGACCCAGCTCTTGGAGGGTTTATGGTGGTGTAGAGGTTTTTAGGAGACACGTACAGATGGAAGAGAAAAAGGGAATTTCTAGAAATCCTGCTGTTGAGTGGCCAACATTTCAAAGTGTGTTGTTCAGTCTCAGTCTGCGCTTATATATTTTTATTAAAAATGGGATTGTAGCGTATGTCTCAGTTTCTAACCTTATTTTGTTCACACGAAATAAGATGTGAGTTTCCATGTAATCATCATGGCATATGACATATTGTTTAAAGGCCTTTAGCATCACAGTGACGTGACGATTTACATGTGTCACACCCTAGTACCTCGCAGAGGGTGTTGTGAAGGCCATCACACCACACACTCGCACACTGGGGATTATTCCCTGAGGATATGTGCAACTTCTCTTCTTTATAGCTAACCTTCAGGTATTAGTTGTAACTCAAAGCAAGTGAGTTGTTTTCTTTCCAATATTTGGAAACAGATGAGTCATCATCTCAATACTGAGAGAAAAGTCTTTAATCTTTCCTCATTGTTTTCCTCTGGAAACCCTTTGGTTTTTCTTTGAGCTTCTCCAAAACGAAGAGCGCTTA
The DNA here is from genome assembly GCA_004027475.1 of Anoura caudifer. Lineage (NCBI taxonomy): Eukaryota > Metazoa > Chordata > Mammalia > Chiroptera > Phyllostomidae > Anoura > Anoura caudifer. Next base: position 22,098 of record PVKU01007970.1, read on the forward strand.
AGATGCTGACTAACGGTGGCATGCGGGGGGATGACGCACGACTTGCTGTTAGTTACACAGCACAGTTTTGCTTTTGTAACTAGGACAGGAGTAGCATTGACTCATGTCCAGTTATGCACAATTGTATGAATTAGTCATTTCATATAATGCAGGGTTACGTGAGTCGTTTTTAAACATGCAATTTAAATGTGTATTTTACTCATGTATATTTTAGATGTTCATATAATACAGATGTTGATATTTACATGCTACATGCACATAAAACTTCTTTTAGTGTATTTGCTGTGCAGATAACATAAAATGTAATTGCTCGTCACATTCCAGCCTCTTATCTTCTCTACCGTGACACTTTCGCACTCCCATAAAGAATGGGTGAACTCCTTTGGTTTACTTTGTCGTACTTACTCAATATGGCATTTTAAGAGAACAGTCACAGTCTTGGCTCTTAAACAGAAATGGAGTTTTCTCGTTGTTAAAGAGATACATTAAAGTTCCTCATGGATCTTACCATTTAAAAGTATTTTGAATGGTATGTTTTGATCTCAGTTCTCTACAACTTTATCTCTTTTGTGGATTTTACCATTTATCAATATGAAACAATCTTGTGCTTTGCATCTACTTGGATGATCCCTTTATTTTTAAACTGTCATTTGATGCAGAGGTCTATCTTATTATTTTGTCATGTTTCAATGCTGGGAATTTTTGTCTTCTGGTAGAGAAGTTTAACCATTTTACATTTATGTTTAGTTAGTATATTTGGACGTGTCCTCACCCTACCCTCGTCATGTCTGTGATATTTCTTCTTCTTCCAAGGTTTTTACTGTTTCTGGAATAAATCATGCACTGTGAGTGTGCAGTATTAAGTTTTGTTAATTGACTTCTCTACTCTAGTGAATAAATATCAGAGTCAAAAAATGGTGTCAGGCTCTGTTGAATTTGTTCATGTAAGCTGATGAGTGTAGAATGCTTTTATTTCTTCTCTAAAAATCCCTTCTGTCATTTTGTTAGAATAAATTGATGCTTAAAATCTTTTTAGAGACCATGAAGAGTAATTTTCAAGAGTAATTTTAAATATTTCAATAAGCTTCATTGGTATGTTAAGGTAAATACATTACCAATTGCTTAAAATGTTTTAGTTTTACTCTTCATTTACCATCATTTTTAATACTACATCTTCTTTGTAATTAAGGAATAAAACAAGTAGAGGGGGTTTTCATTTGAATAATGACATTTTTTTCTAGTGATTGGATTTTTAATTTTTATTTTATTATTTTTTTACTTTTATGTTTTACAGTGTTCCAGTTATTTTCCCCTTTGTCCCCTCCCCCAGCCCATCCCCCACTCCCACAGTCAGCCCCCACCCTGTTGTCCCTGTCCCTGGGCCCTTCCTGTATGTCCCTTCCTTGACTGATCCCTTCCCCTTCTTTCAAACAGTCAGTTTTCAGCAGTCACTCTGTCCAAAAGTATTTGGTTGTTCCTGGGAGAAAAAACAATTTATTTTGAAGATAAATGCACCGCGCAGTGTCAGACAAGTTGTGTGGCCTAGCCCAGTTCTGAAGGCCTGGCAGGCCGCCCGAAATTCCAGACAGCTCCTAAGCGCAGGGTCCGCAGTGTGGGTAGCCTTCAGGGTGAGTAACTAAGAGAGCCAGTGGGGGCAGCCACCCCCCACTCCTTCATCCTTCTTATTCCACAAGCTGAAAGAGGATTTAGCTCTTGAGCAACGTTTTTAAGAAACCTATACTTTCTGGTGAATGCAGAACACATGAGGAAGTAATATTTTAAGATTAAAAAGTTAGTTAGCAGGGAACAGCGATTACATGACTAGGAAGAGATCAGAGAGGACAATGGGATGGCTGGTTCCTGAGCGTTAAGGCGATGATGCCAACCAGCTATTTCCGTGTCAAGGCTGAACTTCAGTAACGACAGACTCCTCCCCATGCTTCCGAAGACCTGCACGGTCCGGACCCTGGCCCACTGCCCTGCTGTGCCTTCGGTCATCCTGTGCTTTGTGTCTCATACTCAGGGCCCACTTGTTTTTCTTGCCTTTAGATCAGCCAAGTTCAGAGCCCGCACAGGGTCTTTGCAACGTCTGTTCCCTCTCTTAGCACCTTAGCAAGGCCTTACCCAGACAACGTCTTTCTCTCACATCCTCCTCTTTGCTTTTTCTTTTTTTCTTAAAGATTTTATTTATTTTTAGAGAGGGGAAGGGAGGGAGAAAGAGAGAGAGAGAGAAACATCAATGTGTGGTTGCCTCTCACATGGCCCCCACTGGGGACCTGGCCCACGACCCAGGCATGCGCCCTGACTAGGAATCGAACCTGCAACCCTTTGGTCACAGCCCGCGCTCAATCCACTGAGCTATGCCAGCCAGGGCACTCCTTGCTTTTTCTAATGCATTTAACACTGTCTGCGGCTGTCAGTGTTAAGTGTTGACATTGGATGTGTGCCATATTGTAAATAGATAATTTTAACCATATATTTGTAGCACCTCCCTCCCCTCTATTAAAATGTGAGCTTTATGAGGACAGAGAGCTACAATATTTTGAATAAACTTGTATTATTAATTTATTTCTAGTAAATCCATACAAATCAACTTCATGCAAATGATTTATGGAGGCAAATATTACAGGTCTTTATTTAAGAGTGTTGCTCACTCGATAAACATTTGACTGGTTAGGGAAAGAAATGTGGCTACCCTTTAATCTGTTACACTAAACAAAGCAGTCTGATTGCCTGCTATGAGTGCGTGCAAACCAAGTTTACGTGTCCAAGGTGGCCGGGGAATTGAAGGCTCTTGTGAAGCCAGTACCGTAGAGCTCTTAGGGGTTGTCACAAGATTCCACAAGTAACGGGGCCAGACTGTGCATTGACTCAAAATCGCCACGGAATGGCACATGGATGCTTTCGCTGTATTTTGTGCTGCCTGAAAATTGCATTCTGTTTACATGTCATCAGCCGACGCGAAGGAAATCGAGCACACACCTGCGCAGGCTGTGCTGAAGAGGGGCGTGGGGTACGCTGTGAGGGAAAGCAGTTTCTGCCCTTAAATCTGTGCGTCCCAGCGAGTCGCCCCCCCTGGGGTTCCCAGGGACACCTCGATGGGAGCCGGGGCGGCAGTCCCTGCTGCTGCCATGGGAACCTGTGAAGCGGTGTTTCGTTGGTTGTGTTCAAACCCGGCTAAATGCCCACAGCAAGGTGTCCATTTCTGAGCTCCGTTAATAAGAAGGGACGCTGAGAACCTGAAGTGGATTCCTGAGAAGCACAAGTGTAAATCGAGAGTTAAAAGCAAACCGGGATGACGCAGGAGGCGGAGGGATCAGGGTGTGCAGGCTGGAGGTGTTCAAGGGAGTGGGGAGCTCATAACAGGCCTTAGGGTGGAGAGTTCTCCGCCAGGAAGGCTGGCTGGCGGTTTCCGGTCTCTGGCGAGTACAAGACAAGAGGGCAGGAGTTAGCAAATATTTATCAAGCATCTCCATGGAGCCTGAGGGCTTTAGATTAGACCTGGAGAATGTCCTGAGAGGGAAGATGTTAATTCTTTGAGAGGATATGAGTTTTTTTTTTTTTTGCCTACTTCATAACTCTACTGATAGATAGTAGCGGTAGTTCAGTTGAACATTTACCGCATTGCTAAGGCCCCTCAAGTTCAATGAGCTCAGCATCTGACCATGAATAGCAGAGTGCTGAGCAGACCTTTGCAGAACTAGTAACAGTGAAGCCATTACCATAATGAGTCCTGTTAATTATGCTAACAATGTAGAGAAATTAGTAAGATGAAAAGCTAAAGGTATTAGTAGTTTAATAGAGAATTACGACACGAAGACCCTGTATGCATTGTAGGATATATATACATGTGTGTAGAAATACATATATATGTAATATGCACATAACACATGTACACAATATACGTAATGCTTAATTGAAGTACTAAGACATTTGGACAATTTGAATATATAATATAGATGTCTTCTGATAAAAATAATGTAGTAGCAAGAGAAGAACTCATCTTGAATTGCAGTGTAGTATAATTTTCCTTAAAAATCTCATAAAAAATGGTCAGTGTTAGATTTCATGTTATATGTGTCATACCACAATAAAAAATGTTTCTTAAATGTTCATTTGAAAATTAAGCTGCAAAAGAATTTTTCTCCTTGCAATTTTAACATATTCCCAATTCAGTGTTATTCTGCCTATTATTCTCTTTCTGACTGTAGCCAACATTTATTCTAAAAAGATGGCAAGGTAGCTACCAGTTCGCCAAGTTCATATCTTTATAATAGAGTTAATAGAAATATCACTATCTAATTATTTAAATAAGACATTGCTTTATGTACTGCTAATGGTTATCTAAAAAAAATTAAGATGTGTCTCTCGGTGGTTGTCCCCTGTGAAGCCAGTCTGTTTTCAAGAATGGAATCGATAGCCCTGCGTTTCTCTGGGTTCACAGGAGCTGCCATGTACTGGAGAAGGTGTGGGCCTCCGCCCACAGGGAAGAGGTCGGGGCGGGCTCTTCTTGGGTTCATGTTAATATTCGTGCAGATTCCGCATTCTCCACGGGATGCAGTTTTTATTCGTCCTTGAACTCCTGGTGTGGGTCCGGCAGTTGCCTGGCCTCCTCTTGCAGAGTTTGCGTTCTGGTTTGATGGAATGAACAACTCACAGGACTAATAAGTAAAATGTACCCTCTGTCGGATGAGTTTCAGATCTGTTCACTTTGACATTGAAACACTTGAGTGGCTTCTGCCGAGGGACAAGCAACATTCTGTCCACAGCTCCCCCTCTTGGGTGGCCTGCAGGACGCTGCTTCCGTGACCCCGTCCCTGTGGGGAAATGGGTTGAAATGAAGAAGTATTTACATCACATACCCATTTCCGCAATGTATTGATTGTCCCTTTTTAGCATTCAAAACACTGGAGAGTGCGCATCCTCGAGAGGAGAGAAGTTTCCGTTTCCTTTCCCGTTGCTCACTCAGCACACCCAGACGATCACTAATAGATTTCGAGAGTCACGCCGAAGAGTCACGTGGACGAGCCAGGGCAGCGCGGCGTTTCGGGGCTGTGTTGATGGAAATTTCGATAAGTGTATTTTTGATGACAAGTTAAACCACTTGTGTTTTATGATGGCATGAAAGGGTCACTAATCTTTCGGTCACTCTTGTCTTGGTGATAATCTCATAGAAGGAGCGCTCAGGGAAGGAGGATGACTGATAACGCCATTAATTTAAGAACTGATACTGTAATTTTCATCACATGTAAATTAGCTGAGACTTGCAATCTACATAATCAACTCCCTTCATTCAGTTTTCAAATTTCATTTTCGTTGCAGCATTTTGGTCATGCTGTAAATATACTGTTTTCCATATATGTGTGTGTGTGTGTGTGTGTGTATATATATATATATATTTTTTTTTTTTTAAATGAATCTTGCCTCAACTTGTAAGGAAGTGGAAGTCAGCCAGGTTTGCACACCTCTCTATTAAGGGGAGCAATGTATTTAAGTTGATTTAGCTTATTTCAGTTTTTAAGCCCTGACAGAGCATCATTTTTCCTTCATGAAGAAAAATTCGTGGGCCACCACTTTCGTCCAGTGGAGTGTGGCAAAGGAAACTATACACCTTTGTGTCTAGTTTCTTAAAGATATCTACACATACAGTTATTGGTACTTCATACTTTTCAAAAAACAAAATTCAGACTTTTATGGTCATTGAAACCCGTCAAGAGAAAAAGAGGCGGGCTCCTGCAGAGAGGCATGGCTGAGGATGGGGCGCAGCTCCTGCCTGTGCCGGTGGGAGGCGGTGCTTCCAGATGTGGGCGGAGCCCCTGCCCTTCCGCGTGTAGTGGCGTTGGAATTGTTGTGAGTGCCGCTTCATTTTTTTCTGGTTAACACAGTATTTGTTTCATAACTCAGAAAAGCAGCAACAGGCCAAAACACTGCCTCTGAAATTTTCTTCACCAATTATTTTACCTATAAAGTACTTGGGAAATGAACATACTACACATAATAGCAGGAAAGGGTGAACCTGGCACAAATAAGGAACACTAGGAGGCTTATGCGTTCATCTAGAAAAACACAGCATCCGGTTAACTTCTCCTCTCCACCAGTTATTTGGAAGTCATTTCATTGTATTAAATTTTATGGTTTCAGCATAAATAAATAACAACCCCATTTTCTGCTTGGTTGCTTCCTTTTGGCCCAAAATACAGCTAAAATATGACAGCCTTAGGCTTCAAAAATTTACTCCTGTTTTAGTGGACAGGTGGGGAGGGGCTTCCTGTTCTTTTTATTCTGAATTGTCTTCACACACTCACCAGCACTTTATAATATTTAATACTAGATTCTTGTTTGTTTCCTAAATTGTATCTTTTAATGTTATAAATTTTCCTCTGCATATCCATTTTAGCTTCATCTCCAATTTTTTGTGTCATTTTATGCTTTTGTCCTTAAAGTAGTTTCCTTTTATTAAAAAAAATTATTGTTCAAGCTAATGAGGAATGATTATGTGGCAAAACGTACCCTCAACAAGTCAAATAGAATCAGTTGTCTGGGAATATATTTATAACATAAGTGGTAAAAGTGTCGAAGCATATGAATAGGCAATGTTGAAATGAGGGAAAATGTAAACGGCCGGTAAGCATGTGAAAGATCTCATTTGCAGCCGGGAAATTGTAAAATGGTTTTCCGTCTCAGATTGGCAAAGGTGTAGGAGGGTAGCAGTATCGGCATTAGCGGAGTTTCAGGCAGCTGAGCACTTGCATACATGGCTAATGGGTTGTGAATTAGTACAAACTTGTGGCAAAATATCTGGTAATGTGTGTTAAAATAATAAAAAAAAAAACCCTAATGTTTCCACTATGAAGAATTTATCCCACAACAAGAAAATCACCATGACACCTGTACCAGGGTACATATTATGGCATTATTTCTAAAAATAAAATGGTAGGGCTAACAACTACATTTCCATCCTTCACAAAATTGTTTATCTAAATAGGGAAATTTAAAGCAGTTTTGGGGATTTTAGAGACATTTATTGATCTGGTAGGATATGCTATATATTTCCATGCATGTAAAAACAGATTGACTTTTTAAAAAGATGAACCGCATTTTAAAAACCAGACCCACACAGAGTAAAACTCTTACATAAAGCCCATGTCTGTGTGAGCACTGAAAACTCTATTGAAACACAGAGATTGCGTGTGAATGGCTGGCAGTGAGGAGTGGAACTAGGTGTTGGGTGGGGGAAGGGGGCTGCCATATTTTGCCGTGTATAGTGCACACCTTTTTAGATTTTTGAGAGAAAAATAAAGATGCGCTTTATATATGAGTAATACTAATTCTGTATCTATATAAATGTTTTTAATTTTTTAATTTAAGCTTATGCATTAAAAGTATAACTCCAGAAAGCAATAATGATATCTGTATGCAAAATAATACCCTGGAATATGACAATCAGTTTTGGTTCTAAATATAAATAAATAAAAAATTGAATTAAAAAATTAAAATGAAAGATTTTTTTCCTGAAAGTTTGGGCCAAAAACATGGGTGTATGCTATATGTGGGAGTGCATTATACACGGCAAAATATGATGTTACATGCATAACTTTCTGTGTTTCCTAGTTTTACAAGGTTATGTATTACTTTTTGTAATCGAACAGCTAATTATTAAATAGAACCTGAAGTTCAGGAAAAATTTACAGTGCAGATTCATTTATAACATGCAGAATGCTCCTTTTTTCAATTTTGGGGAATAGTCTGAAAGGAGAGACGCTGGCTGATGTGTCTGTTAATAAAACATTTTTAGGGAAGTTGTGCAAAATGCGTATTTGGCAGGAGGGAATTTTTTCTGTTGATTGTTTTAACCAGTGAAGAAAGAAGCTTGGTTTCTCTCTCTCTTCCTTTTTTAAAAGATTTTATTTATTTGTTTTTAAAGAGGGGAAGCGAGGGAGAAAGGGTGGTAGAGAAACATCAGTGTGTGGTTGCCCCTTGCGTGCCCCCTACTGGAAACATCACCTGTAACCCAGGCATATGCCCTGACTGGGAATCGAACCCCTAACCCTTTGGTTCGAAGGCCTGTGCTCAATCCACTCGGCAACACCAGCCAGGGAAAGAAGCCTGGTGTCTAAGGCTACAAACTGGTTTTTGTTTGTTTGTTTTTTTCCAGAAAATCGGGCATTTCCAAGGATCTGCCTGAATCACTGATTGTAGCACCCACGCTCCTTTCTAGGCCAGCCGTGTCCCTGTTAGTTGATGTGGCTGGAGAGTTCATGATGTTAAGTTCAGTGATGATGCTCCAATTTCCCTATTTACTAATCACTTAAGGCATGTGACTTCTTCCACTCTGAGATCGTGTGGAAAGGCCACCAGAGTGAGTAAACATGGAACATGCGACTCTTTTGATGGTGGTGGATGGGCACAATTTTGAAACTTTTTCCCCCAATACATGTCCTGAAGCTAATGTGCCAGGAAAATGCACCCTCTTCTCGTCTGTCTTCGAGTGCTCCCAACTCTGAGCCACCTCCCTTTATGCCATCCGGATGCTTCCGCAGGTCACAGCATCAAACTGTTCAGAGAAGTGGAAGTTTTACCTTTGCTGCCTTAAAATGCTCAGCATGGTGAGAAACTGTCCAAGGACAACTGGCCCTGGAGTTGCGGCCCGCTGTCTTCCTCACAGGTGGTGGGCTCACCGTGTGATGTGTTGCAGGAGGTGATGTGTCGCGGAACTGTGCGCTTGAACCCTGTATGGCCTCATAGTACATTGTCACCCCACGACATTTAATGACAAAAACAAGATCACTCTCACAGACTTTGGTTTTTCTTATGATTATTGAGCTTATTTCAGAATTCCATCTTTCGGTCGATGGTTGAATCAGGGAAAATCAAAACACACTTGGATTGTAATTTGTGATTATTAGAAGAAAGGGGGAGGAATTATCTTTTTTGTTTCATGCCTTTTGAAGTGAAGGTCATATTTTTATAAGATAGAAAAGCATGTACTGACAGATGAAAAGCAACATATTTAATACTTATTTCAGACAGATACTGTGTTTCCCGTGCCTGTTGTGTTGAAATAAAATATGTGTGCATGTCTCAGAGTTTCTGCTCACATCCATACCTCTGCATGGTTACTATCTGCTGTGCCAGCTTCGCATGTAATCAACATTTTGTAAAAATTGTCACACTCAAGTGTTTAGTTTCTCATGCTGGAGGGTTCATTAACACTGAATTTATACCTTTCATATTAATCTACTTATTACTAGTACTTAAAATTTTAGAACTGATAATCACTTATTATTCTGGGGAATATGTATTATTTAATTAGTTCCAAACTTTTGAAATAACTGTCTGGCATTTTAGAAACCGGAAACAAAAAATTATAATAGGAGTTTAGGCTATAATATATTGCTGTAAGGATAATTATTAAGGGAAAACACAGCTGACATTTTCTGATTTATGCACACAATCAGAGATGGAGTCCAAGAACTGTGACATAATTATCTTCATGCTAACAATTTTTGTAAATCTCTTGACAGAATTTTAGCTAATTTTAAAATGCCTTCTGAAGATTAGCACTTAAAATTGTTGGGGAGAAGAGCACAATTTATTAGCAAGGGTATAATTGTAAACCTTCTAAATACTCGTTGTGGATATCGTTTCGACAGCGGCTCCTGCCTCGGCAGCTGCTGGAGAACACGTGAGTTTATGGAGTCTGGGAACAGCAGAGAGTGGAATCTAATTAAAGAGGACTCCATGCCAAAGAAAAATTATTAAAAACAGACTAATAGACAATTGTTATGAATTTAGAAGTCTCTGCCAGCTTCTCTTTTTGATACGCATTTATGTAAGTAACTGTCAAGTAAAAGGCTTTATTTCTTCAAAACCAAAAGGATATTAGAAGGCTTTATCTTTTGTGACAAAAATGATTGCTTTCCTGAATTTTAACTTAACACAAGAACTGAAATGGTTCTATTCATCTTTTTTTTCACAAATTTAAAACACATATGTGCTTTTAAAGATAAATGATTGAAAATACTGCTCCGGTTTATTTTTTTAATCTATCTGGTACCAAGCATGACATATCTGCGTAGACCCAAATCTTACAGCATGATTTTTCTTTATAAACAAAAGCCAGTTTATCAATGTGGATCCTGTTTGTGGAAGCCTATGTCAAATTGGTTTGCATTTTTAGTATATTTTATTGATTATGCTGTTACAGTTGTCCCAATTTTTTCCCCCTTTCTCCCCCTCCGCCCTGCACCGCCCCCTTCACCCTCCAGTACCACACAGTTCATATTCTGAGTACAACACACACGGAGAATTTCTGATGTGCTAGAGATTAGGTTTCCGTACCCAATCTACGAGGTTCCTTCTTTCTCTTTGAATTGACTCTCTGCTGTGACTTCAAAGGGGTTTTGTTCCAAACAAGAGAATTGACATAGCATAAAATGGATAGCCAGCTTTTAATTATTTTTTAAAAATAGACTTTTAAAGTAAGTGGTCCTTCCCAGCACTAGAGAAAAGGTTACGTTCACACCTGTGAGCTGACCTGGCATCTCCCTTCACACCTTCCACACTGTTTGGTGCTGAGGCATCACACAGCCATATGGGCTAAGGAGACTCATGGCGATTTTGACGATGTTAAACATATTAAGAGTTAATTGCTAAACATTGAGGATAATGTGTTTTCTATGTCATCAATAAAGGCATGAATGAACACAATGAATTAAATGGGATGTTTGTTCAGCCTTCTTTGCTGGATGAGAGTCCAAAAATAATCCTCGGTGTGAAAACCGTTAGGTACCTGAAGTTGTCTTTGAGATGTGGAGAAACGGCACAGATGCTAGAGTGATTAGTGGAGTGATCTGATTTTGTCCCCCCCCACCCTGACCCCAAAACCCCAAAGGCTTCCCTATCTGCTTAGATGCCGCCTGTTTGAGGAGGGCCACCTACTGCTTCTGAGGACAAGGGACAGTCTGAAGTCTAAGGCCTCCAGATTACATCGCACGACTGACAAAATGAACTTGTAAGTCTGCAGGGCAGAAGAACCGAACCTGGACCATGCTGCAGCCATCGGGCGAGGCTACTGTGGAAGGTCTCTCGGAGGGAAGTGAGCGGGCTGCCTTCCCCGACCTCCTCTGCACTTCCGATGGAGGCTGGAGCTAGCCTCCGATTCCAGTCCCACTAGAGCATGTGCTCACTCCTAGAACATTCGTTCCAAGACCCTTTCACAGTTAACTGGCATGCGGAAATGCAGCAGCGATTTAGAAGACAAAACCTCTTGGCTTCGCAAATACAGTCCACATTTTAAAACTACCGCGATATCATGTCAGGTATCATACCTGTTGGGAAGAATGATAAGAAAGCAGGGCAGGGGGCAGATGGTGAGGGCGGGGTTATTTTTAGAGAGAGAGGTCAGGGAAGAAGTTTCCAAAGAAGTGACATTGAAGCAGAGACCTGAAGAAGAGAAGCAAGACAAGAGACTCTCTTGGGGGGGGGGGAAGCATTTCCAGCAGGCAGAGGGAATTGGCCAGTGCAAAGGCCCGGAGGACAGAGACGGGAGTGGGGTGCTGCAATGTGGCTGCTGAGCTCAGGGCGCTGGGAGGGAAGGAGGCGGATCAGATCCCACAGAGCCGGAAGGGTGCCCGCTTCCCTGCTGCAGAGGCAGACTTCCATTATCTCGGTGGTTCCTTGGAAGCCTTCCCCCGGCCACGATTCTGTGACTCAGTAAACGGCAGTGACTTCCACAAATCAAAGGACAGGGTTTGTGCAGGGATTTGAGAATGGCGATGCCTCCGTACCTCGTCCTGCAAAGCTTTTGGTCAAAATGGTGATGCTGTGTTTTGTGTGATTACCCTGTAAAGCACGTGAAACTCAGAGCATCCCTATGCGTTATGTAAAGAACCGAGTGGTGATTTTGAATAAGACACTAAGACTTAAAAGCAAATCTTGAATTTTTTTTTTTTTTACCTTCTTCAGATATAGGAATTAATGAGCAACAGGTAGGAAAGCTGCAGAGTATTTTTTTTTTTCACTTTTGCTTACCTTGGGCAAGTACTAAAATGTTATGTAATTCTTACCATGAATGAGGGTTGAAATCTTAAGGTATTTCAACGCAACCCTAACTGAAACACGTTTTGTTTCGGACTTAGAGTCTGCAGGGTCCATCCCGTCCACTTCAGCGTGCAGGAGCCCTTGCACGGCACCGCCTTGCCAGGGTGTAATTCCACGTACACGATCCCATTCAACTTGCCCTCTCCACAGCACGCCGGAGGCCGGATCCTGAGGGTTACCATCTGCGCCGGTATCTTTGCACGGCGAGGGGGTATGTGCTGATGGAGACGGTGAGCATTTTCCTACGAACATGCACCGCTTCAGTCGCAAAGCCGGGCCTTGCAGTCCGACTTTCTGTCTCGCCATCTCCGATCTCCTCTTCTGTATCGTGTTCCCTTTCACGGGGACTCACACAGAGTCTCCCGGACAGAGCCTGGCTTTAAACTGGCCACCATTAGTGAAATGACATTAGCTCAATATGATTACGTCTTAATGCTCCCTGAAAAGATGAGACTAGTTAAGACGTACCGAAGGGAAAAGCAATTACCTATTGAAATATGAATCTCTCGTTTAGAGCTGGAAATCGTCTATCGGTGTTAGAATGATAGTCTGGAATTTTTTAAAAATCTGAATACTGGCATTATGTCTTGCTTGACTTGTGAAGAACTTCAGTGGGGCTCGTGGCGAGGCTTTTTGCTGAGGGCCAGACTGAAGTGCAACACCGCCCCGGGAGAGCATGTTCCCCTAACAAACCCCTTCTTCAGAGGGACTCGGGGCTGAGGAGTTTCTCACTACACGAAAATAGAGGCCCTGCTGTGATCTCCTCCCGATTGTTCTCACTGCCTGAAGAAAACCATCGACTTAAGCCCCGTTCAGCCATCTTAGAATTGTACATGGTGGTATAACTCGGGGTGTGCTATTTTATTTGAATGCCTCGGACTTTGAAGTGTGAATTTATAATTGCCTCCCGGGTGACGCACCCCGTGGGGCCTGCGGAATAGAGAATGCCGCAGACGTCATGCTCGTCACGCAGGGTTCATAAATGGCTGTGAGTCTCCCGCTCGACTGGGGGCGTGTGCCTGGTAACAGTGACCTTCGTATATGGACTTGGGGTTTTTGAAAAAGAAGAGTTTTCCAGTTTTGTTTTTTTAAGCTTTGGCCTCCTCAGCGACAGCGTAGTTAGTGTCCAGCACCTGTTAGATTCTAAATAACTATCGAACGAATGAATGTTTGGCTTTGATTCCTAGCTTGGCAAAAGGGTCGACTTTCACATCATGTTTTTTATGAGTCATTGGAACCTAAAACGTCATTATCCAACACCAGTTGAAATTCGCCAACTATCGGATCCCTTCTCCAGGCGTAGGACAACTGATTAGATTTGTGACTTTCGTTCCCGTGTCACCTAGGTCCATTGCAAACTCATCCTTCCTGACATAAATAAAATGTGGTCAGTGTGGACACAGCACCATAGATGGGTTTCAGGGAATCCATTGGCCCATGATGATGTGTGTGGCACAAGTAACGCCCTTATTAGTCACATGATCTTGTCTTACACAATCATAAACATGCCATTCTGCAACAACAATATCACACTCAAGCCCATCGTATGGCACTTTAGGTGAAACATTCAAGTGAAAACTGTGAATTATCACACCCAAATTATTACCCTACCCACCACACTCACACGGGCCTGCCTTCTGTACTATCCTGTATGGGCAGGTGTATTTTCTAAATACTTCATTTTTTAAGAGAAAAAGGGTCATGATTTTCATTATGTGCTTGTAGTGATATTATGGTCAAAACATTAACTTTTTTCATATATACTGTATTTATTTGACTTTATTATTCAGCAGCAGCAGCTAGAAAATGTGAAAAATGTGTGTTTTCATCTCTCCCCACCATAACGTCCCATCCCGTGGGACTCAGGTGGGATTCGCGGACACTCCTCCTCTTCTTCCTCTTTGTTCTCTTCCTTCTTCCACCAGTCACTGCAAACCTCCTGTTAGTTCAACGTTCTGAGTGATTACCGGGTGTTCTTTAGTCCTGCCGACAACTCAAGCATGTGAGAATGTTTCACTGAGAATAAACTGAATTAAGTTACCTGCCTAAGGACACATAGCCAGGAGGCAGTTACTCCGAGGTCTGAAGCTGTGGCCAGTTCTCCTACCTTTTGTTTTCCTTAATCTGAAAATTCTGACTCATATCAAAGACACATTTAGAACTGATAAGCTCATAGCTGTCTCTGCTCCAAAATTACCTCCTCTCTCCTTTCGCCAGATCCTTACCAACTTGGGGTCTTGTCCCATCTACCTTGACCCCTCTGGTGTCCAGTGTGATGTCTCACATGTAGCGGATTTTCAGGTATTTTTTTTTTCCTGAACTGAAATTCAATCAATTGATTCGAGGTTGTGATCAGTGGCTGTGCCATTAACTAACTTTCTGGGACCTGGATGATTTAGAACTGAGTTTTCTCGTTCATTAAAATTGGTGTTCTAGTTTATAAAATTTGGTTAGTGTATAAAGCTCAGATCCACTGTATTTCATTCTAGTTATTGTGCCAATTTCATAAAAGAAACGCCGTCCTATGAAAATTAGGTTATGTAGTCATCATGACTTCTCTTAGCAATGGGATTCGCTAACATATTTGCCTCTTCTCTGCTCCATTCTGCCTATGAATCCATAGCTGGTCGAAGTTGTTCTTCTGTGGCATAGTTTAAGCAAAGATCACTCATGATCTTATTTTAGTATCTCAGCATCCGGAGATCTCCTGACGTGTTATTTTGCTCCCACATTGCTGATGATGTTCTACTCAGTTGTTTTATTAGACGCTCCCACGGTCCTTAACACAGATGAGATGGAAAACGCTGTACAATCGACTCCAGTCGAAACTCGAGACCCTCCCTCACCCCATGGGGATTCGTTTGGCAGGAGGCCACCCAAGCCAGTTCTTTTTGATGCTTACTTTCTAGTTTCTACTTTAATTGCTGCCAGAAACTGAGCACTTGGGAATTTAATTGCTCATTATATTTGTCATGGTGGTGTCAAGGCCCAAGGAGAGACTGTTTCATGCAAAATATTTATGGGTAATAATTTGGCTTAAACCTGTGTGTATCTGAGGCCCTGTTTTGCTACATTGTAAAATGTAGCACATCTGGAGAGAAATTAGAATCGGGCAGGGACTCACGCCCGCTTTGCGAGTAAGCTGTTCTCCCCGCAGTCCGGTGTCTAAATTTAACAACAAACACCTCAAAGAGGGCCTGCTCCGAGCTTCATTATATTCGCTTTATTCGTCTTTCTCTTTTGAAGCCGTCTCGGGGAGATGTGAGCCTGGCTCCCAGGACAGACGACTCGGGTTCAGATCCCTGATTTGTCCCTTGCTAGCTAGCTATGGGACCTGGGGCAAATTATCGTAATCTCCCTGTGCCTGTTTCCTCATTTGTGACGCAAGGATACCTGTAGTTCTTGTGCAGGTTAGATGGGGAAGACGCCCGGGAGGGGGTCTGGCACACAGGGAGCCCCCTTGTAGGCCAGCTTCCGATACTCACCCTTCAGTGCCGAGCAGCTGGAGCCAGTACCACTGCCCTCAATACGCGTTTACAGTTTCTCCGGGTGAAGTCGGGGTGGCCTCGGCTTGCTGTCGCAAAGGGACTGTCTGCTCAGCACTCGGTTCAGGACCTTTCATGCTCTTCTGTTTTTCCCGGGTGTCCCAGCTGGCTTGCTCCTGATGTTCGGTTCCCAGGTCTGCTTCTTGTTCTGGTGTTTTAGTACCTGTCACTGATTTTTCTCCTCATGCTTGCTAAACTGAGTAGTGGTTCATTCATTCTCTCTCTGTGTCCCTTCTTCCCTTTCGTTTATCCTCTGCCTTCCCGTTCCTTCTTTCCTCCAAAACATGCTTCTGCTGCCACCAAGGCAGCTTTCTCCTGCAATTATCCTAATCAGAGGAGATTACGAGATGCTTGAAGAGTAGGAAGGGCAAGTCATCGCCACGGACAAGGTGATGCTTTAGACTTGTTTGGTGGGTTTTTCCTATCCTGGGAAATAAGTGCCCTGTGTCTTACTTTTATGCCTGGAAGTATCTTCTGGGGTAGTCTGCACTAACCTACAGAATCCCCTAGGAGGAACAACACATTAAGGTGTTTGTTCCTTCAACAGGAGTTTGTAATTTTCCCCAGATTCATGCTCATGAACTGGGTTGAAAATAGACTTTGAAAGGAGGATAGTGGCTCCACTTTGCATGGAGTTGTCCCCAGTGACAGGGACATGTCATTAATGGTGGGCGTGACCCTGGGACTGGCTGCCTCAGTTTTGTTTAGGGATGAACAGATGTCATTGCTTGAGATGTTTATTGCCTCGTGGTAGAAGACCAGTGTTTTTCTGAATTAGATTTCAACTCCCGTATCTCTGCCTTCATCGTGTCTTATATTGTTCTGGAAGAATCTTTAAAATTTTGGACTTGACATCCATTTCAGGACACAGATGTGATTTCGGTCAAGGTAGCAATTAGACCTTTTAAATGTTCACCGGGCTTATGTTGCTTTCTTCATCGACTGGTTGGGTACTGTAGGCTATGTGCAGATTCCGGGAGGGTAAAGCGTGGAATGTTCTTTCCTTTTCTGATAGACAACCGAACACTCATTTTCAGTTCCCTTTCCACTTCATGACAAGATACAAAATTCTAACCGCTTCCAGAGTGAACCACTACTGATCAGCACTGAGACTTTTGATCATTAAAATGAAGAAATACCCTGAGACGCTCTGGGACACTCTTGGCGAGGTCTGAAAACTGTGCCCTCCAATCCCGATCCAGTGAGCTCCTCGGGGCTTTTCTCTCACTCCCGCCTCCACGAGGATGCTTGTCTCTCCTCTGTCTGTGGCTGGAAAAACTAGAGAGTCCAGTAGTCTTCCAGCCTTCCTGTTTTATGTTAGGGACAGGCATTTAAGAACTCAAAACTCAATACTTTTATTTGTTTTATAGACCCTGAGGTGAAAAAACTTATTAAAAAGGACCCCTTGTGGTTACCTGGGCCCAAATCCATAACCAGAGTCTAGCAGCCACCGTCTGCACAGGCCTGGCAGGCAGGACGCATTTCAGGGAAAAGCTGCCGGCTGAGCGGCCTGAGCCCAACCTTAGAAAGGAGTTCCTGGAATCCTATTTTGACCAATGGGCTGAGACCTGCCCCATCCAATCAGAACCGCAGAACTACATCCTTATTTGCATCTTTACTAACCCAAAAAAGCAGCTCCATAATAGCCAATCAGAATGCACATTTTCGAACACCCAGGACAGTGCTATTTGGACCACTCAGAATGTACACGTTTGGATACCTTATCTGCCTGGACATGCACCACTCAGAGACCAGGAACTTCCTCTATAAGAGCACACCACTGTTTTTTTCTCTTGGAGGAACACACTTCCAGTTTCTTCCAGAGGCTACGCCTTCTTGGTTTGCAAACTGTTGATCCGAATAATGTTTCTCCATTTCCCACACCCCATATTGGGGACCCCTGTTGGCACTGGGTTGGTGGCAGTGAACTTTTGTTGATAGTCTTCATCTTTAATGTCCTCTCTAAACTTGTTCCTCTGTAGCTGTAGAAGCCAAGAAAAAGTTTAAATTACAGTGCAGGTGGCAAGAGGAGGAAGGTGCTAAGGGATTTCAGGGCCCAAAGAAAAACAGATCAACAAAAAAATTGTATGTATTCCTTCGTTACACTCACAATCCACCACATAGAAAAGGAGGCAAATGCATTTTTTTTTTTTTTTTGTGGTAACATCTGGACCCTTTTGAGATTCTGAAACCATTGAAAAACTGTATTTCTGAAAAAGTAAAATGTCCTCAAAAATTGTTTTTAAAAAGTTGCCTGCGCATGGATTTTACTCTAAAATGAATGTTTCCGAAAAATTGATCACATTAACAATCATTTTTAGGAAAGATTGATAAGCGATCGGAAATAATAAGATACTGTTATTTTTTTAGTTTGTGTGTATTGCATTTTATTGTACAGTGTTTCCCAAGGGACTTGAGACTTGGATATTGGGATGGCAAGAGGCTTTCGTGGACTCCGGCTGCGTTTGCCTTTGATGCTGAGCGGCCGTGTCCCACTGTGGTAGCGGCGTGCCCGGCATGTTTGTTATCTGTGACTTTCTTTTGCTGAGGGCGTTGTTGCTGTAGTCGAGGGACTAACCTCAAATGGCTACATCGAGATCTTAAAATTCTCTCTTAATTACAGTCGTGCAATTATCAAGCCATTCCATTGGTTTTAATGATTATTTCTCACATTTCCAATAGCGTTGTAGGTTTAAAGAGAGTACCCTAACTCAAAACAATTGCTTTTAGATAAAGAGATTCAGATACAGTGTTAGGTGGTTTTGTTAATCCTTGATAAAAGCTAAGATTTCCTTAAAAGCCAACCGTACAAAACAAGAACATCTGTGAAAGGACAGCTTTATTTCTATTAAATGACCCCGTGTAGCTAAGATGATATATATTATATATAATGTCTGTGTATATATTAATCATATATATTACGTATAATATGTGTCTATGTGTATAGGTATAGATACACAAAATTGGAGATTGATTACAAATATGCCCATAGCAATTAAATAGAAATATCTGTTCTCACATCTGATTTATAAACCATCTGTGAAGAAGCATCGGATTAAAAATAGATGTTGTTTTCCATGTGGCGAGCCATAAAGTTTGCAAAAAATGATAGGTTATGCAAGATTCTACTTCAAGATTTCAATGTGAGACAGCAGTGATTCACATGCGTTGATGGGGTTAGCGGCAGTTAACGGTAAGCTGTATGGTAGGTTGAAAGTAGTAAGCAAATGTGAGTGATGTTACATGGCTTTATTTTCTTTTACTACTGTGTGCTCAATACAATACCTGTGTGCAACAGTAAAGAGGACCAACAGATAAGCGAAAATTTTTTGTGGGCAAATTGAAATATGAAAACTTTTAGGAGCTCATTGGCAAATAATCAAATATGTACAAATCTTATTTTTAGATTTTATTTATTTTTAGAGGGGAAGGGAGACAGAAAGAGAGAAACATCAATGCGTGGTTGCCTCTCATGCGCCCCCTGCTGGGGACCTGGCCCGAAGCTCAGGCATGTGCCCTGACTGGGACTCTTTGGTTCTCAGGCCGGCACCCAATCCACTGAGCCACACCAGCCAGGAAAAAAATAGATAAAACTCTTAATCAATGAAGTATGTCTGTAATAGAAAAATTAAATATTTAAACAATCAAATTCTGATTTTTATTAATTTCTCTTATTATTAACACTTATTTGTTGTGTTATATTTTACAAAAGCGGCATATTTGACAGAAAATACATATACAGTTCATATGGAAATTAATGCAATAATTCATAAATAATAATACAAGAATAAACTGTGTTTCACATGCTCACAATTGTAAATCTGCTTTTACCTCACCTTGCAGTTCCAAAAACTTAAAAAATCTTAATTACTTATGAATTATATTGAGGTCAAAAAGAAATATAAACCTATCACTGAAACTGAAAAATGTTGAAAAGTGTAAGTGAAAAGGAAACACTCTTGTTTATTCAACATTGAGATAATCTGAGTTAAATGTTCACTTCTCATCTTTTTTTGACTCTGCTTGTTTGTTTTTTATAACTGTAATCATATCATATATAATATTTAATTGTGTAGTGTCTTTTGAAAAATTACATGCTATTATATAAACATTGGCTTGTTAAATATCCATCTAAACAGCAACATCAGATTTAGAGACCTATTTAGCCATTGATTGGTTGGTGAAGTTTAAATTTTTTTCATTTATTATTTCACTGCCATAAAAATGTTACAGTGAACATCTATGAACATGAAATTCACTTTAAAAATTATTTCCATAGAAATATTCAAAAGGGCACTATAATTTGTAAAGTGAAAACTTTATATTTGTCTCTTCCCTCCTGCACCCACCCTCCCCTTCCCTTCCGCTCCCCTCCCTCCCTCCCTCATCTCACTGCCACTATTAAAGCAAAAGAGAAAGGAAAACTCTACTTTCTATTCTAAAGGCCCAGCTCCAGCTGAACTTGGTGTATATTCTAAGTACTAGAAAATTATTCTTCAAAGGCCATTCACTCCAAAGAATTCAGTCGCTTGTCTTTGCATTTGTAATTGCCTGACTGTCACCCTTTAAGACTGTCACCCTTTAAGACTAGTCATTGCAGAGAGAGAAAGTCCATAACTTAATGAAGTATCAAGACTTACTCAGGATAAGTTTGAATTAATTGGATCTTTAGTAAAGAATTTTAATAAACAGTAAAATGTTATTTCATTAGTACTAGCTGGTAGCTAATATTTAGGAAGTCTTTGATTCTTTGAGCTTCTTATATGCATGCTTTACTTTTAACTCCAGTGGTATGTGATTGCATTATTTCTTAACCAGAATTCAAACTCTCTTCTAAAAACTGTTTAATGCAGTGTAATCACTTGGGAAAGTAAACATGTCGTAACAATTTGGTTCCATCAGTTTTCACTAAATGACTTCAACAGTGTCCTAGAGACTCCCCAGAGCAGGGGTGTCAAACTCATTTTCACTGGGGGCCACATCAGCCTCTCAGTTGCCTTCAAAGGGCTGAAATAATTTTAGGATTGTATACATGTAACTACTCCTTAACTGGTAAAGAGTTAAAATTACATTTGGCCCTTTGAAGGCAACCATGAGGCTGATGTGGCCCCCGGTGGAAATGAGTTTGACACCCCTGCCTAGTTCCTCCTGTCATCGGGATCCACCAACTTCCAACATCTTGATTTGTTTTGCCTGTTTTAAAAATAACAATTTTATTGAGATATAATTCCCATGCCATAAAGTTCAGTCTTTTAAAAGTGTTGAATTTAGTTGTTTTCAGTATATTCAGAGTTATGCATTGATGACCACTAATTCCAGAATACTTTAATTCCTCTTTAAAAAGGAACCCCAATACCCCATCTCTTCATCCCCAGCAACCAATCACCTCCTTTCTGTCTCCATGGATTTGCCTATTCTGTACATGTTGTAGATGTAGAATCATACACCGTGGCCTTTGGTACCTGGCTTTTTTACTTGGCAAAATGTCGTCAAGTCTCATCCATGCTGTAGCTCGGATCACAACTTCCCTTTTTCTGGCTGAATAATATTCCACTGTATTAGTATATCACATCTGTTTATCCATTTATTATTTGATAGACTTTTGGGTTTTCCTACTTGTTGTCTTCTACAAATAATGCTGTTACGAACATGTGTATACAGGTATTTCTGCAGTTATACATTGCACTCTATGTCCATTCTTATGCCAGCTTCACACTGTCTTGGTTACTGTTGCTTTGTAGAAATGTTGAAAACGGAATATGGGTTCTTCAAATTTGCTCTTCTCTTTTTAAGAACATTTGGACTGCTCTGGGTCCCTTGCAATTTCATATGAATTTGAAGATCATCTTGTCAAAACTTGCAGAGATAAAAAGTCAGCTGGTACTTTTGTAGGAGTCGCTCTGAATCTTCGATCAATTTAGGAGGAAGGAGCACTAACAACATCCCATCTTGTAATCCGTGAGCAAGGGATGTCTTTCCATTTCTTCTGGTCTTTTAACAGTTTTTAGGATGCTTTCTTTTCTTCGGTGCGCGGACCTTAGGCTTCTTTGGTTAAATGCATTTGGAAGTATTGTATTCTTTTCATGCTCCCAAATGGCGTCGCCTCCTTATTTTCACTTCTGGATGACCCACCGTGGCTTTGCCTGTTTTCGAGCTTCATGTCAATGGGCTGATTCTTCCCTGTGCGCTTTTCCGTGCCCCTTTACGTGCCGAGTGTTGCGGCTGTGGCTGCGCTGATATAACTCCACGCAGCAATGGTCCGTTTCTCCTCACGGCTCTGTGGTTTTCCACCGTGCGCATACGTCATTCCTTACACATTTCGTTATGATGTGCGTTGGACTTGTTTCCGGTGTGGGGCTATTTTGAACAGTGGTACTGTTCCTGTTCTTGTACAGGACGTTAGGTGAACACGTTATGCATTAGCTCAGAGTGTATTCCCAGGTGGGAAGGTTCACTTTTGAAAGTGCTGCCAAATTGCTTTACAAAGTGGTCATAACACTTTACACTTCCAACAGCAGTGCTGGAGTTGCTTTCTGCACCAAAAAAAAACAAAACAGGACACCACCCATGCACTTTGTGTGATCTGCCTTTTCGTTTCAGTCATTTCCAAACTGCAGTGGTATCTCATTGTCTGAATTTGCATCTTCCTCATGACTAATGATATTGAGCCTATTTGTTTGTTTTTGAAATCAGGTATTTGGATAGTCTCCTTTAAATAGTGTTTACATAGTCTTTGGCTCACGTCCAATTGAATTATCTTTTTTCATATTTATTGTTTTTAATCTATGATGGATACAAATAATTGAAATAGTGGGGTATTTAAAGGCACGAGGATAGGAAAGGGGGCAGCTGACTGTTATGGACACAAAAGCAGACCCCTGAGTGCTGTGACTTACTTGGTGGAAAGAGCTGATTCTGAGTTACAGTGGGGGGAACAATGGCCTTTTCAATACATAGTAATGACTTAATTGGTTACCTGGAGGTGCGATTTCCTGACTCACACCACATACAAATATATCAGTCCCAGGTGGGTTGCACATCTAAATATGAAATGTAAAATAATAAAGCTCTGTAAAAGGAAAATATATTCATAACCTTGAGGAAGTCAAAGCTTTTGTACCCAGGACATGAAAAGCACCAACCATAAATTTAAGTGATAATAAGTTGGGCCTCGTTGACAATAAGAAGTTCTCTTTGTGAAAAGACATTTTTAACTAAAGCAAAAAGATAAACCAAAGGATTGAGTTGCTAGTTCCAATTTACCGATCTAAAAGAGGACTCTTACTAAGACTTCAAATTATTTTAGATACATTGTGGTAATTGGCAAGATTTCTACTTCAAAAATATGTGTTGAAAAGGATCTTTGCCTTAACTTGGCTGACTTTTAAAAATCAAGGTAAAAATAGTAGTACATATATACCCAGAGGTTTTAAATAAATTAATTCTTAGACATTGGAAATTGTTAGCATAAAATATGTAGTTTTCTAAAATTCAACATACTGTTGACAATTTGAGAACACAAAGAAAACATTAATATTTAAACTTTTATTATTTAGTTTTTCTGTTAACTAAAATACTAAATTGAGTTATTTTATTACCTAGGTACTGCTAAATTCTTCATGAAATCTAAAGTGCCAAGAATTTATATGGATACATTTCTTAGTCTAAAATTTAATCCTATCTACTATGCTTTTAAAACTTACTACGGTCATGTAAGATTAAGTTGGTTATAAATAAAACAATAGTTAAAATGGTAGTATAATTTAAACATTTTAGGAAATGTAGCCCAGTAATGCTAAGAACCTGTTATGATGTCACTTAATTAGAAGAAGCATGTGTGTATAAAATAGTAAACATTATATATATAATTGTTATATAATGATCTTATAAGTTTTTGGTAAAAAAATGTTGGATTTTTAAAAATTATTATACTGGAGTTCTACCTTTTCATCTTAGTAAATACTAATTTATTTAGAACTAAATATTTATCTCGTATAGTTAGTCAAGGATTTCAAACTTTAATGACTTTCTCTTTAAAATTTAAATCAGCTTTGATATGCTCAAGATTAATTCAGAGAACTGATTTTTATTCACTTCTTCCCTTTTCCCAATTTTGGAAAACTGGGAGAAAGAGTTCCGTGACAGCTGTATCATAGACGCTTTTGTTTTATTACTGTTGAATCCGCACTGTCAGTTTTAATGAATCCTACCCAATTAAAGCAGTGTGCATATCTTTCCTGAGTCCACAATCAATATAATCAATTACACTTTTCCATAATTGCATAGATATAATTTTATCCCTGGGTGCTGGAGGGCTGATCTATTTTGTGATGTGTGGCAGGGTTGTGAGAAGCTGGAGAATAATTTTGATGACATCAAGCACACGACTCTTGGTGAGCGGGGAGCTCTGCGAGAGGCAATGAGGTAAGTCTGGGTCACCATGGCAACCGTCACAGATGTGGTAAAGAAAAAGTCATTCTTCATTATTGGGGGAACAAATGAGTTCATTGCCACCATTCAGCTCTGTTCTCTAAGGTATTAATTTGTCAGTGGAGACGCTTCCCTTGAGGCTGTACTTTGGTTTTGAAGCTGCATAAATGTTAAGCCTCAGTGCACAGTAAAAAATGTAAATGTTTAATTTGTTACTTAAAATGCTTAAGGGGTGTCTTGTTTTATGTTTATACTAAACTGTGTGATTGAATGGAAATATTGTTCATCTAAATTCTGTCTGTAAAAAAAAATAAACAGTACAATGGTGGTTTAAACTGAGTAGTATTTCCTCCTAATTAATATTTAATGAAAAAAAGAGGTACTTAAAATTTCATATTGTATTGGGTTTTATAGGATTATACCATGGTATTTTAAAACGGATTTACATTTTCACACGATTGTAGAGCATATAGATTAACTTCTTTCAAGGCTGTAGCAGTCTATACTGAGCCTGATGATTTTTTTTTCTTTTTTCACATTTTAACATTACTATTTGTGTATATTTCTTTGAATTTCTTCCCCAACTTGATGCCTTTTTATTAAGTTTTAGGAGGCCGCGTTGAAATCCATCTGGTGAGGGCCAAGGAAGGCTGTTTACTAGGCATTAAAAAGGTGTGAATTATAAAACTCATCATCCAGCAACAGTTAGTGGTGTTAACTTAGGCCTGAGTCCAACCTCCGAGTGGGATAATTTCCAATATCATCGGACAGACAAGGTATACTTACCTTTATTTAGTCTGTGAAACTGAGACTGATTTAAAAATGTGTCTCTCCCGTCAACGCTCATTTTCTGCGTAGGGTCTTAAGGCTACGCAAAATTTAAAACGAGAGGAAGGACACACCTCTGCCCTCTCGCAGAAGGCGAGTTTGGGTACAGTTTGCCACCGCTAGGACACGGCTACCATATACTTTGGTTTAGAAGCTGATTTCATTTAGCAACCTCCCTTTCACATGCAAGCAGCAGGGGAAAGTAATTAAATTTAATAGAAGCTGCCCTCATTTTGAAGCCACTTCTATTTAAAACCACAGGGGGAGGTAATTAAATTTAATGGAAACAGTAGCTTCTACACAAAGGTACACGGTACTTCTCCACAGATGATTATGATGTCACGAAAAGAGGAATAATATATTACTAGTGCGGAGAAATTGCCAGCTGGAGCAAAGGAGCCTGTTTTATTGTTAATGTCTTCACTAATAAAAAAAAAAGAGAGCGAAAAATAAAATGAATACGCAATAGAGAATTTGTGTCTACATAAAATGCAATCAGAAGTCATTGAAAATGGTAGTAAATTAAAAATAAGGTGTAAAAAACATTGTGGGGAAGGTCTGTGTGGAACTTATGAATGTGCCCCTCTTTTCAATATAGTCTTTAACCTCTCTCCGAAACAGGCACAGTTGTACACCGAATACGGCATCTGGGTGCATGCCTCTTATAATAATTTGAATATATTAAGTGTGCACGCCGATATTTGTTTAGGAAGCTACAGTTCATTCGCTGTGTTTTTGCGCCTATTCAGTTTAAAAACACGTAGATGCACAGGAAGACAAAGAGAATAAAAGAACTGAAGGCCAGCGCCACAGAAAGAATGGCAAAGGGGGGGGGGGGCGGTGAGGTGAGCAAGGGAAATACAATGAATAAGGGAAGTGCCCCTAATTAGTACAGAAAATTTTTCATCAAGGAAAAAAAAAACCGATTGAATTATGGGAGAACGGCGTACAAAGAGATGATTACATTCCGCCGAGTTTGGGAGTAATGGCCGTGGTAGGAACAGACCCGGGATATTCTGCTTTTGAACGAGGACAGCCGAACGAACGAGGAAAGCGCGTGTTACCTGGCGGGGGTGAGCTGCCTACCCCCTGCCCCGCGCTCCAGCAGGGGTCCAGGGCTTCTCCATCGGCTCGCAGTTCTGCGGCTGCGTGCTGCACGTTGTTTACATAGTTCACAAGCATCGCACACGCATGCACGCGTGTTATTGGCGGTGTTTAGAGTCACTGAGCACAATGAAATCGTTTAGCAACTATAAAAGCACTGGACAGTGTCGGATACGGTGGGTGTGGCGGTTGGTTTTGTTTTATTGGCCTTCAGAAAACGCGACCGGAGCCCACTCTGTTGCGGGTGAGATTCCGGAAACAGGTCAGTAGGATGTTGCCAGGCCATGGGACTCAGAATAGGAGGAGAATGTAGGGAGAGGCCGCAGATGAATTCTTCTCCCAGCCGTGACCAGGCGTGGTGGGACGTGGAGGGACGTGGAGGGCGGCCTCTGCCTCCGACCCGACCACGGGCGGGCGAGCCACCGGCCCGGGCTGTGGGCGCGGCCAGTGCTGCTGGGGGAAGGGGGGGCCCTGCGCCAGGGCGGGGAGGCACGCGGGTGCACGGCGGGTGTCAGGGACGCTGTGGCCTGACGTGACGCAAACGTTTCCAAGCTTTTTCGAGTATGTTTTGCCACAAAAGTCACAGAGGAAGACTGTTCCAGCCAGCGGCATCTGTCCTCATTCGCCAGGGGTCCTGGGTGCAAACGGAGCAGTAGGAGGCGAGCAGGGACTATGGGTGCAGCTCAGGATCTCAGGGTGCAGACGGGGGTGGGGAACAGGTAGGAATAACTTGCCGAAAACCTCCGAGCGGGGCTGCTCCCGGGAGGCTGGCTGGCCACGTGTCTACCGTGTCTTGGAGACCAGTTCCCTAGCATCTCGTTTGCCGTGATGAAGACTTGACGGTCATTTCCGGGAGCCATTGCGGACCTTAAGGAAGCCGGTAATGGGGTAAGTACGGAAACCATGAAGATAATTTGCAGCTCTGTGGCATCCTAGGAGGGGAGAAGATCCAGTTCAGGGGCGGAGAGGTCGTCCATTTATTTACTCCACATTTACGGGGTTTCTGTCGTGTGCCAGGTAAGGGGGTTACGCCTGTGGATGATGCACACTCCTCGCCCTCAGGGAGCTAACAGCCTAGAGAGGGAATAGGTGCAAAAGCCAGATGTGGGAAGCTGAGGTTCAGGGTGGCTCTCTGCTGTCCCCAGGCCTGGCGGGCACCCTCTTCTCTCCCGGCTCAGCCCCCGTGGCACCTGCGGTGGTGCTGCTGTCCTGGGCACGTGCGGCCTGGAGGCGCTGCAGCGGAACTGGCCCGAATGTGGAGTGTGGCCTTTTGTGGCTGCTGCATTCGGGCCTTCCTCTGAGCGCGGGGTACCTCCGCGTTTGCTAGGTCCTGGTAGTTCCATGAGCTTACACCGAAAGAGAGGGCTCCGCCCCTGCTCAGACCTCTGCCGCCGCAGCCAGCCCCTCTTCCTGGCCAGGCTGTGCCGTGTTGGGTCAGGGTCTCACCTTGTGATCATTCAGACGCCTCCCCTGCCCCCCGATTCCATACGCGAGCGTGTCCCCAGCCGTTCGTGTCCATGTACAAAGCACAGGGAGTGACAACAAAGCAGGTGTTCGGTCAGGTGTTGGCCCATACCCAGGGTGGGGAAGAATAAGGTGGAAGCTGGTTTTGGCAGTGGCGTGGAGGAGGGGATGGCAGCCAGAGCGGTAAGGGACCCCCACTCACCTACAGGTAGAGCTTGTCCAGGTGCACAGAGGGGAGTGGGCCTGAGGAATCTGGACGCACTTGGAGTGGAGGCCTGATGAGTCTCTGTGACTTAATGGCTCCCGTGAGCCGTACACCTGGTTTAATCTGTGCTGCTGTTTAAGAGCGTTTGAAGTTCCCTTCCACTTTCAGAGTAAAGTCTAATTTATTCTCCTGTCCTGCTGGCTAACAAATCCCATGAGGGCAGGAGGGCCGTTGTTTTGCTCTTCTTGTGTTCTTGGCCTTACTGCAGTGATGGCACATAGTAGGTGCTCAGTACGCCTTTGCTGAGTGATTGATAAAGTTGTACAGATGGGGTGGGCAAAAGGGGGCTCACCGTTGTCCCGTGGAGAAAGGCGTGCAGGCGGATTGTGATTACCGCAACAGCTTTAACTCAAAATTGCTAACAATATTAGCTCAAAAAAGTCACAGTGCCACTGCAGACCTACTTTGGCCCACCCCACATGCATTATACAGACGCTCATTCTCAGGAACTGGAGAGTAAAAAGTGGGTTTGTAGCAGTAGTGGGTGTGAAAACCAAAACGAACAATTATGACTAGCCCGAGGAAGTAAACAACAGGGGTGCCTTTGGGGTCAGGAAGAGAATCTAGAAATGAGGTCAGATCCAAGACAAAGAGGGCAATTCCGGAGCTTTTCTGGGTGTTACCTGCAACCGGTTAGGGTGGGGGTTGATAAGAGATCCTATGAAGCCCCTATGATGCAATTATTATATTATAAAGCACCCTGACTAGTCCAGGACATGTTGAATTACTCAGGAAATGCTGTAAGGGGCCACTGTTTCACTGTTTGGAAAAAAGAAATTACTTCATAGTCCCACCTCACATATGCCAAAGGAAATTTCGTGTTTATAAGACAGCCAAAGTCCAGTAGATTATGGAAGGGCAGTCTTTTTGAGGTTTGATGAGGAAAGAGATGAGAAGCTAAAAAGTAGTTGAATAAACAGACCACTAAACTTTGACTTACTAAAATAGTTCCTCTATCTATGATAAAATCACAAAATTAATAAACAGTATAATGTATTGCACTCTATGTGTATAACAGATTCAAAAAGATTAGCTCCACGGGTGACAGCTGGCAAAGTATGATTAAGTAACCTATGAAAGCATTCAACTCTAATGGCAAATATATATATATTTATATATTATACATATAATATATATAATAATATATATAAGGTAGGGGAAAAACACCCTAATTTTTGGTCATCGATGTGACTGCCATTCCAGAAGGAGGACACTCTGTTAAGGGCACGTGGGAATCACTGCCGTGTGGACGGAGGGGTGGGGCCGGTACGTACTCGGAGCCTGAAAACGGACTCACCTTTTCAACGTCAGCGGAGCTGCCTGAGACGTGTTATGCAGGAGACATTGAACTTGTGGGCACGCTAAGCTGTTCCTCAAACTGTAGGTTAAAATGGTGAGCAAACTGAATAGAACCAGTTGCCTGCTGTTAAAGAAAAGGAGGAAATGAGGACTTTGTATATGTAGTGAGCCATAATTTACACATATGTTAAATATTATGGTAAATTGTGGCGTAATTTGTTCTATTTGGACATTAACATGATCTTTTACCTGATGTCTTTAGTGACATAGGAATCCACATGTTGTTCAGCGAAAAATACCACAAAAATTGCATGTAGAATATCATGTCCACAGAATATAAGAAATGCAAAGGAAAAAGTGGGAATAAAATAGAGCAAAATTATTACAATTGGGTGATGGGCTTACAGATACTTTTTTTCAGGCTTAAAATTTGCTGTTCTCCTACTAAATTTTCTATACTGGGAACATTTTATGGACGATTAGAAAATCAATGAAATAGGAGGTGGAAAAAAATGGAAAGAAATTGTATGAATAGCAGGGTAAGTGGTAAAAATCAGATATGAGAGACTCCGACTGTGATTTTAGCTAAATTAACCTATTTTTAATCGCAGGATTAAATATAGGATCTTTTAATATAGGATTAAAAGGGTTTATATGAAGAATAAGGAGAACTTAGGGGAGGATGCTTTGGAATTCATGAAATATTAATAAAATAAGCATACAAAGTTTAAAAATGTCTGCATCTATTACTTTCCATGACGTATAGTGCTTATTCTAAAGAGTCTACCTGCGTAAACAAACACAGAATTGACTGGAAAGGCTCGGTGCAGTTTTAGCATGGAGTGCCGTGGGAATATTTCTTGCCTGACTTACAGAGTTCATTGTAGTTCCACAGCTGTGTGGAACTATTGTGCAGGATTTATGAAAATTATGACAGAGAAAAGATTTTCTGGACAGAAGAAGAATGCATCATCTCTAGCTGAAATCTCTGACTACTGTATAATAATAGTGGATTTAGAGGTAAAATTCTCCACTTCTTTTCATCATATTTTCTCCTTATCTCTGCCAACTCAACCCTGTTACCGTGCCAAAGTGATTTCATTGCTGTATGATGATATTTTGCGCCTGTCTGAGCCCTTGTAATAAATCCTGAACATCGAGGAGGAATGTGGCACCACTTTTAAAAATCACCCAATTGTTTTCCCCCCGTTCAGTTCTGCAGGCAGTAGTGGGCCATGCTGAATGGGTGTGTGACATTGGAAGGGATTTGAACGGATTGACTTGAGAGGAGTGAGATTCAAATTCTGAAAAACGGAGGGACCTACAGAACCTAGCTCGTCAAGGAGAAAAAAATGTGTACATGCTCGGCCACGCTTTTTGACAATAAAATACACACTAATAGAGATTGATTAGATTTGTGGACATCCCTCTGTGGGGAGAACGTAAGTTACATTTTCAGGGTACAGACGCTGCCAGGTAGAGGCCGGTATGTTAGTTGCAGAGCCCAGGTTATTCAGTGACAGCTGTTGGGTTAGGTCATTATAGAGTAGACAGCATGTCTACTCTTCCGTTTTGCTGGGCTTCGTCACGTGTTGGGAATTCCGCCACTAGATGGCGTTGTTGAGTTGCACAGGTCATTTTCCCCGCTTTTTTTTTTTTTTTCCTGGTGAGTGTAGTAGTCATTCGAGATGCGCCATTTAATACAGAGTCAAAAATTAAAGTGTGACTGTATAAAAACTTGGAAATAGTTTTAAGGGAGGCAACATGTGCTAAATATTAATTCAGATGTTTACAATTGCTTTATTGTATGTGCTTCTTCACTTTGGATTGAATAGCTTTGAGCGGTGGAAGGGATATAGTCAGTCAGTCATCTAGGATCTCATTGGAAGACGGAGGTCTGAAGAGTGATTCAAAGACACTTAAAAATATATTTTTCAGTTTTCCCCTTCTAGGGGTATTCGTCTGCAAATTGCACCTTCAGTTTCTCTCCGCTGTTCCTGCCCAGTGGCACTGGGACTGTCTGCTCCAAGGGCTGGGGGACTCCTGGTGCCTGGACATGGTTTTAGCTGGTTAGAGTTTTAGCTTCCTTGGCCTCACAGTCCTTGCTGAGGATGGTGGTTAAAATGGAGCACCCTGGAGTTTTTTCAACTGGTGCGACTCCCTGAACTGGAGTATTGTCATCTGACCAAGACTTGAAGATAAAAATTTTACAATTATCCTACTTCATCTTATTCTTGTGGATAACTTTGTGCATACGTACATATATTGTACAAATGGTATAGGTACATGTGCATTCTCTCTCTCTCTCTGTGCCTCTCACACTTGACAGCATTTGGATTTTGGAGATCTCTTTGCTTTTCAGAATATCCGTTAGGGTTACAAAGATTTATGTACAGGGAGGTTCAGTGGAATTGTTTCATAATCATGAAAAATAGGTGTTGGGGAGGAGAAGGCAACTGGGGTCTTTATGACCACCGAATTGCGTGCTAAGTAGTCTAGAAAATGAATACAAGGCTATGGGAAAATTTGAAGTGACGTGGAAGAAGAATATAAAATCAATAAACCAAGAAAGTATTAATAAAATACTTCTTGTGAAATCAGCAGGTTGTTTAATAGTATGGAAGGGAAATACATTTTTAAAAAACTTTGACTATGCTATACGATGATGTCAATGATTAAGATGATTTAACATTTGCAATACCTTTTTCGTTTTCAAACAAACATAAATCGCTTTTCTAATTGTAAATGGCTGCATGTGTCTATACCTGTGATTTTTAACTACGTGAGTAGTTTGCCCTGTGAAATTGGATTTAGAAGCAATGTGTTAGCTTCCTATTTTAATCATGTTTCTTGATCGTATCATAATTATATTTCTCTTAAGTTTTTTTTTTTTTCCAGTCCGTGGATCAATAGGAGGCTCTTGAAAGCACCTGGCCCCCAGATCACATTACAAGAGTGTCCTCTTTTCTCTCATTCAGACACTGTCTTGTTTTTGTCATTTCTGTTACGCAGAAGCACCCCCTCCTCCCACCTGGGTGCGTGCACACATGCCACCTACCCCGCAGGTGGGGCCGCCCACTGGCGTGTCCTCAGCTTCTGTGAAACCGAAAGCCACGAGTGTGCCATTGCTCACGCTAGATGGGGGTGTTGTAGCCACACGAGTCAGCCTCATCAGACGCGACTTGGAAAGCGCAGCTTAGACGTGAGGGGAGCGATTAGCTTCCTACAACACGTGCCCTGCGTTGTGTGTGAACGTGCTTGACGTGGCCCACTTTATGCCATCGCGTAATATAAGTATACGTATACACACCCACGTGCACCAGTGTGCACACCGCTGCACACTCACGTTCACCTGTGCCATCTGCCCACCATGTAAGTTAGGAATGCTGTATTCATGTTCTTCAGGGGTGAGTGTGTAAATGTCAAAGTGAGATTTGATATTTGGTTTCAGATGGGCCGCAGAAAAATTAATCTTTTCCCCATTTATGGGAAATAGGAGATAAGCCTCATATTAATTCTCACCTAATGTTTAATAAAACCAAATACATGCTTAGCACTAATACTCCTGGGTTCTTTAGGGGTTCGTTAGCAATTGCTGCATATGACTTTGGAACAATGTTCATTTACTAGCTTTTCCTCTACTTTGAACTTGAATTTCAATTTGAATGTGAGAAATATTGCTTGCATACTTATCGACTATACCTTTTGTGAGACAGCAACACAATGAAATCAGGCATAGGTTAACTCAGCTGTGTATTTGTAAAACGAATAATGGTATGTATTAATCTAAGCATTGGCCCATGCAGTGTGGTGCTGAACACGTACCAGACAATGTTTATTCAAAAGCAGCATTTGAAGGAAAAAAAGTCACATGGGCAACTGCCGTTTTACGGCAGCTGGAGACAGTGCAAGTGATGAAACCAGGGAAGCAAGTGTGTGCTGTTGGCTCGTAAGGGTGTTTCTGTTTAAAGCAGCAGCCCTGGCAACCAGTGGATAGATCGCGTTGAGTACCCTGGTCAGGTTTGCTCGGCGGGTTATGGCGTTGTTCCTTCCACCAGAAAGTTGCGGGTTCGATGCCTGGTCTGGGCCTGTGCCTAGGGTGCAGGGTCAGCCCCTGGTTGGGGTGCATACGACATGTGGCCCGTCGGTGTCTCTCACCCCAATGTTTCTCCTCCCCCCCGTCTTTGTCCCCTTCTCTCCCTGCTTTCCTCTCCCTAACGTAAAAAATAAAATAAAATAAAAATATATCCTTGGGGGAGGACTAAAAAAAAAAAAATTAGCAAAATAGCGTTGAGCCAATGTAAAAAGAAGAAGGTATTTTTCCTTTAATAGCAAAAGATTGTGTATCCAAGACTAGAAAGTAGGGCTGCAGCTTTTGTCTTACGCTGAGGAAAAGGGCAGAGTGGCGCCCTCCGCTGCATTGCTTATCATCTTAGATACAGGCTGTGAATAAGCAGCTAATAGCTAAAATTATTTAGGAGATAAAAATTGGTACTGGGAGGATTAGCTTTAATTTTAAGTATCCGTAATTGAAGTGCCACGTTATGATTTTAATGTTATGATAATCTTGTTAACATGCTGTTGTGTATATACTATCATATTTTAATGCAGTTGCAAAGCTTAAGTAAATCATAAAGTAAATTGCTTTTGGAATCAGGCTTTTACAAGTGGAAAATTAGCAGTTTACATGTTTGGAATACATATTTTGTAATTATATTTGGCATTTTTTTCTACAACTTAAGAAGAATAATAGATGAGGCTTATAGATAATGCATTATTGTTTATAAGTGCTTTGGCATCTTCTTATCATTTGTTCTAATTTGGGTTCACTTCCTGTGTGCTATAGTAGGTGACCGTATGTTTTTCTGTAACAGTCTTTTCTTGAAGATGTACATTCCTCATTTCTCATATGTTAGCACATGACATTTAACAGGAAATTAAATTCTTACCCAGTATTTATGTGATTATGACATATACAAAATGTCATCGATCGGGAGTGGTTTATTTTATTTTATTTCTATTTTTGGGAAAATGTGTCCCATCTTGACAATTAAAAAAGGTAGCTAGTAAAAGTTGGATTTACTTCTTCTGAATCTGTTGCGCGGATTGACCAGGCCTGGTGCTGTGGTGGTCTGCAGCGCCAGGAAGCCTGCCCCTGGTGTCCGAGTCCTGAGGAAGCATTTTCCGCGTGCCGGGTCCTGAGTCCCTGCTGCGGTTGCTCGGTCACGCTGATGCCGTAGTGCAGCCCGCAGACCACAGGTGAACTAGCCGGGCGGCGCTGTCAGTGTGGCTGTGTGCTGACAAAATGCTATTTGTAGAGACAGGTGACCAGCTGGATGTGTCCTGTGGGCTAGAGTTTACTGACCCCTGCTTATGAGCAGATTTGTCATAAATCAATTAAAATTAATTTCAAAAAAATGTTGGTGCATGTGTTATGAACTTGCGATGGTCTCTAATGGATCAATGCTAAGAGGTGCTATAAAGCTCCTCCATTTGTTGGTGATCGGAACTGTAGAACGTGTACCGAGGTGCCGTGCCTCCTGATTTCTCACCGACGAAACAGGCACGATCAACCATTGAATCACCAACGGCCGTTGTAAACTCACCTGTATGCTACCAACACAACATACCGGTAGCAATGCCACTAAATCAACTGCTTTGTTACAGTTAACAGTTCACAGCTAAAAGGGGGAGTGACCGTTCAAGAACCACGTGCATTATGAAGCAGGGTGAGGTTCCGTTAAGGCTGGCCCTGGCTCGCAAAAGGTACCCGTGAAAGCACGACGCTGGGGTAATGTAGCTTCTCGTTGTTTTTGTCAATGAGCAAAGGGCGGTGACCTCTGTTAGAGCGCATGCAGGGCACCTGAGGTTGGTTAGAAGGTGCTGATGGGGAGGCGCCCTGCAGTCCATCCTTTCCAGCCCCTGAGCACGTTTGTGATCTGAGGAGCTGCATCCGTTTCAGAAATTTGATCAGTCAGTCTTTATTTTATACATCAGTCAATAATGAATAAATATTATTTAGTCCACAAATAAGTTTTTCTTCGGATTAAAGGAGAGACCCTTTGGGACATCCTGAGTTCTTTTTTAAAATCTCCCAGTGTTTGTAGTTCAGTCTGCCTACCGTCTTCCCAGGAGCCTCAGTAATTTAGTTTAGTACATTTTCTAACTTTTAGATGTATGGCGTTCTCCCTGGTTAAGGGCCATTCCTTCGGCTGATGGACAGAAGAAATAATAATAATTATTTTATTTAAAGATCTTCCATACCATCCACTTCCACCAATTTTTAGTGTCAAATTGTGTGTGTCATTGGCTCACAGAGATGATACTTCCGGTGGATACGTGTGTTGTGTTTACAGACCAGTGATCTGGTCAGTATCTTCTATCTTTCGGGAGAGTTTAGAGTAACCTATTTTTTTTTTTAGATCAGGAAGAAAAATGATTTACAGTAAGGTCAGATTACTTACTGGTATTATATTTGTCATTGTCATATTTTCCCTTCATATTTCATTTCCTCCTTCCTTCCCTTAACTCTTGTTTAGAATTTTATATTCTGTGGGGGGATATTGCTAGAGACATCTCTCACCCAGAGGTAAGAAATGTGCTGAAATTTAAACAGTTTGGATGAAAAAGCTGTTTGGTAAATCAGATTATTTTCATAGTGAAACAAGGAGAAGATTTTTTTTCACTGTAAAAAAATTATTAGTTTTGACAAATAATTATACTTAAATTATTGCATATGAATAAAATGTGTGAAATAATTTAAAAAGCATCTGGTAGCTAGTTTAAGCCAGTTGCTGCCATTGAATTGGGTCATTTTATCAAAATGAAAATTTATTGTTATTTGGTATTAATACAAGACTTGCCTTACAATTTATTTTTATTCAAGACTTTTCTGCTCATCTGAAATTTGTAGAGAATTGATTAGTTTTTTTTTTCCAGTAGTCCCACCAAAACATCTGCTTGTTTATGACAATTTTTTTTACATTTATCAATTTTTCTCTTTTTCATTGAATTTATTGGGGTGATACTGGTAGAAGGAGGCTAGACTTGGGGTGGTGGGCACAGATGACAAATATTTTTGTTATACACACTTTTGTAGATAATACAATGATTCTAAAAAGATATCTTGACTCTATCAATAGTAATAAATACTATTTGCAATTGCAACTGTGTGAGCACACCAAAATTCTCTGCTGTGTGCAAATTATCACATGCCTCTGATGATTTATTCCTTTATCTGCTTCTACCTAATAAAAACACATTTCAAATATGATTATACAAAAAATAATATATTTGAACAAATTGCCAAACAGTTTAGTTAGGGCTATGAATAAATCTCCTCATGCTTTTATATTTTCTATCCTCATAAGTATGTAACACGACAGATGAATTGGAATTGACCAATGCCAGGCTCCTATGTTACTATTCAGATGCTCAGTTTTCAAAAGACAGTCCGGAAAAACTAACCCTTGTTGTTTGAAAACATAAATATTAAACACACCCAGAAACACACACATTATTGGAGCATACTTCAAATTGAATATTTTTGAATGCATTACCACATTCCAGGATTATCCTTCTTGTTACAGAAAGTGATTGTAGTTACCATGTACGTTTACTAAAAACAGAAGCAGGCAAACCTGTTTTGACTCGTGATTGCGTGATTCAGCTCCATTTCGGGGACTGCGGGGTACCGAGCCCAAGCCCGGGGGCCAGGGTGGCCGTGTGAGCGCCCGGGGCTGGGTTTCCTGGGAACGCGGTGGCTGTTTGGGAGGGCTCAGATGGAAGCCAGCAGTGTGCACGGCATTTTGGAAGTCGCTCGTGTGCCTTGGCTTATTTGTAAATCCTGGGAGAAGATGAAAACAAACCCGGTAGTGAGGAGCGGTGAGTAAATACGAAAAGCTGGAGGTAGACACAGCGGGTAACTGATAAGGAAAGCAAGATAGCACCGTGAGAAAGGGTGGATTCTATCCCGTTCGTTCTTAAAGTTTTAGTTTATGTTCAGTGATTTTTCCAATTTTGATAGATACTCTTGAAATATACATGTATCAGATTTTTATTTGTGGTTTTTAATTAATTTCTCTAAGTGAGTGACCTCAGGCTCCTTATCTATGATTGGTAATCAAATGGCATTGGGGTTTACAAGGACTTTCTTCAATAGTTAATAATGACTGTGTGCCTTTCCGTCAACTTCAAACTCTAATCTGTGACTTGGAAGTTATAATTTAGGAAAAGTTATATATATGTACTTGTGACATGTTTATGCATTCTAATAGAATTTTTAAAATCTGCATGTGAATTGGAATGTAATTAAAAGCCCTGATTTATGATACAATTTGTCGAATTTTAGTGATGAAGTTACATGTTCTCGGCAAGTCTCCGATCTCGTCTCTGACATTTCAGAGGGTCTGATTAAGAGAGAGGGCTTTGCTGCTACGTTAAAATATTTATGGTTTGGAGTAATGTTCGTATTTGTGAGACGTAGAATTTACATGCATAAGGGTGACTCTGGATGTAGTGTAAGGACCCCGAAAGCACGCCGGTGTGGAGAGTTTGTGGGGGCGGCTGCTCCTGTGCAGGGCCCACTCGCTCGAATATTTATTGAGTTCGTAGACACGCAGAGCACAAGTAGGCACTGGAGATACAATTAAGAGCAAATTTTCATGAGTTTTACCCTCAGAGTCTAATGAGAGTGGAGGTGGGCATTTATCAAGTAACACACATGTGTATGTAAAATCAGGCACAAATAAGGTAGGTTCTCCAAAGGAGATGAAGTATTGCTAAAGGATAGGATTATTGATGAGGAAGAGGTACTTGAGCTGCGACTGGAAGGAGGCAGGGGGTGGGGCTGGAGGCTGGAGGAAGAGGGTAAGGGTGTCAGGGGACACCGTGCAGGGCCTGTTCTTCGGGAATGTGGATCATGGAAGGGTCCTCAGCGCCCCGGACCCCTCGTTACCTCCCACTCAGTTACCTGTTGCTCAGCGGAAGTCAGCCCAGCCAAAAACTTGGGTTGTTCTTGATTCCTTCCCCCGTATACTCAATATTAGATCAGAGTACATCACAAAATATTGTTGAGTCTCCTTTAAAGTTATCAGATTCACCACAATCCCAATCAAAACCCCAGCAGGTTATTGTGTGGATATCGACAAATTGATTCTAGGGTGTATGTGGAGCGGTAAAAGACCCAGAAAAGCCAGCCTGATATTGGAGCAGAAAAACGCAGAGGCCGGACATGACCCGCACACTGTCCAGCATGCTGTGTCATCAGGATGGTGTGACACCAGCCAAAGAATAGATGATGGATCGATGCAACAGATTGGAGAGCCCAGAAGTCAACCCACATAAACACCATCAATTGATCTTTGACAAAGGGACAATAGAGCGAAGATCATCATGTCAATAAATGGCACATCTGGACACCCACGTGCAAAAGAATGAATCTAGACACACATCTCGGTCCCTTCACAACATGCACCCAAATTGGACCACAGGCTTTACCGTAAGATGCGAAACCGGGAAACTCTGGGAAGGTAGCCACAGAGAAAAACTAGTTGACTTGGGCTGACGGTGACCTTCAGATACAAAGGCATGAACCTTGAGAGGGAGATTGGTCGTCTGGACTTCACGAGCGTGGGAAGCTTCTGTTCTGAGAAGGACCACATCAGGAGAGCAAGAAGGCATGCCCCGGACCGGGAGACCATGTCGGCGAAAGGCACACCTGTCACTCGGAACGAAAGGACTGCTGTTCACGCCGCGTAAATGAACTCTTCCAACACAGCAACACGATGTATAAGTGAGTCCAAGATGTGAACCGACACCTCACCCAAGAAAATACACAGATGGAAAACAAGTATGTGAGGAGAGATACTCGATCATCATTAGGGAATTAGAAATGAGGATGGTTTACTGCGGCTGTACACCTACGAGAAGGACAGAAATCGGCAGCTCTGGCGACACCCAGCGCTGGCCGGGCTGCGGAACAAAAGTGCAGAGTAGCACAGCCACTTTGCAGGACGGTTTGGCTGTTTCTGAGAAGACTAAAGGTGTTGGTTACCATATGACCCAGCCACCACGCTTCTTGACATTCACCCAAATGAATGGAGGCTTATGTCCACACAGGCACCTGCACACAGGTGTTCGTAACTGTGCAAGTTGGAAGCCACCCAGCTGTGCTTCACTGGGTGAGCGGTGGTGCGTCCAGACCCCGGAATGTTATTCTGTGCTGAAAAGAAAGGAGCCATCTAGCCAGGCGAAAGCGTGGAGGGGACTTACGTGCATATCCCTAAATGCGTAGTGGTAGTGAAAGGAACTGCTATGAAACAGCTACGTTCTTTACGATTCCAACTATGTGACCTGCTTAAAAAGCCGGGACAGTACGAGGCCCAGGGGTTGTCGGAGGTCGGGAGGAAGGTGTGGGGTGGAGCACAGGGGACAGACCTCAGAGCGGAGAAACTGTTCGGTATCCCACTGTAATGGTGGGTGCCTGCCGTTCCCTAGTGTTCAGAAGCCACAGAACGTGAGCCTCTGAGACTGATCCCTCCCGTCAGCCATGGACTCCGGGTGGCAGTGACGTGCTGGTGCTGGGTCATCACGTGTCAGCAATGTGTGGCTCTCTGGTGGGGGGTTGATGTTACGGCGTTTGAGCAGGGTTGCGGGGGGTCAGACATGAGAACTCCTGGCTGTGAGTCTGAAGCAGCTCTAAAAAATAAAGTTTATAGAACAGTTTTTTAATGGTGAAAGTCTTTGCATCAAAGATGTTGCAAAAGATACCAATTTGTATGAACTTGAATGATGTTAAGCAGACGGACAGAAAGCAGATTTTGCTGAGGATGTGGAACAGCTACCAGGCCGCCATTGCTGATGGGGCTCTTCTAGATGTCACTGTTACTGAGGTCAAGGTCGTTTTCATTGTGGAAAGGTGATTTTTTTTTTATCAGCATGTGGTTTATCCTTGGTGATGTTTCATGTGGACTTGACAGGAATATTTATTCTGCAGTTGTTGGGTAGAGTGTGCTATAAATGTCAATTGGAGGTGGTTGATAATGTCATGTAGATCTTTAATACCATTACTGATTTGAATTTATTAAAATGTTCCTTATTTCATTTTTCATAGGTTTTCTTTCCATCACCATCCAT
Organism: Anoura caudifer; assembly: GCA_004027475.1. NCBI lineage: Eukaryota > Metazoa > Chordata > Mammalia > Chiroptera > Phyllostomidae > Anoura > Anoura caudifer. The sequence continues at coordinate 62,271 of PVKU01007970.1, forward strand.
CCCCTTCCACCCTCTTCCACTTCCCCCCGGCAGTCACCACGCAGCTGTCCGTGTCCGGGAGTTCTTTCTCTTTTTTCCTTTTCGGCCCACTCCCTCCACCCCCAGCCCCCCATCTTCAGACCTGGCAGCCTGCTCTCCATCTATGAGTCTGTCCGTGTTTTGCTTGTTAGTTCAGTTTGTTCATTAGATTCCACATGTGAGTGAGATCACATGGTATTTGTCTTTCTCTGACAGGCCTATTTCACTCAGCGTAATACTCTCCAAGTGCATCCATGCTGCCACAAAGGGTAAAATTTTCTTCTTTTTTATGACCGAGTAGTATTCCATTGTGTAAATGGATCTTCGTGGCTTTTCTCACTCATCTACTCATGGACACTTGGGCTGCTTCCAAATCTTGGTGACTGTAAATGATGCTGCAGTGCACCCTGGGATGCAGATATTCTTTCAAATCAGGGTTTCAGGTTTCTTTGGATACGTTCCCGAAGTGGAGTCTCCAGGTCACAGGCAGTTCCGTTTTTAATTTCTTGTGGTGACTCCGTACTTACCCCGCAGACTGTCTTGGCAGTCTCCAGCTCTGATCTGAGATGTGTCGATTCCCTGTGGTCCTAACAGTTTTCACTGATGCCCCCTTTTTCTGTCGGCCTCGGAGAATCTTTCGGCCTCTCTCTCTAGCGTCCCACGCACCACAGACTTAGAATTCTTCATACGTCTAGGAGAGAAACAGACATGTCTTCTTTTCTTAATTTTCCGGTTCAAATGCCCTTCCCCCAATGCCAGCAACCCATAGTGTTGCTGATTTCTCCTCAGCTTATCTTGAAAACATTCCCCTCCAGGAACCTCCAGGAACTCCAGTGTCCGTAATTTTTCTTGCTATCTCGGATTTCTGATACCTCTAAGATATGATGCTGCCGGTTTATCCCGCTCTTCCTAGTTTTTGGCGAGGAGGTTGATTGGCCGCCTGTGACCTACATGCCTTCTGCCCAGAAGCCGAAGCCCCCCCTCCACCTACGCTCACACCTTGTTTCTCCATCACCACCATTTGGGCTGGGGGAACATAAGCAACTACTTGTCATTGTAGGTTTAAAGGAGAACACATGTGTTCAACAATCCAGTTTCTCTTCCATTCGCTTTCATCAACATACTCCATCCACTGTCTTGGTTTTCTCTTCTCTCCGAAATGCAGGCATCTGAGAGGCTGCCGTCTCGGGTGTTCCTCTCACTCTGCGTCCCTGCCGCTGGGGACCTCCTTGCTCCTTTCGCCTTTCGCCACAGTCTGTGCATCAGTGTCCCCTGAGTCCATGGTCCGCCACGCCACCCTCTTGAACACCAGACCCATAGTTCTAAACACTTGTTTGACATTTGAATGTTCTTTATGAACCTCAGACTCGACTGCTCCAAACCAAAATTTGTTCGTTGTGCCTTTCAATGAGGTCGCCATGCCCGGCGTCCTTGTTTTGGCCCCACCCCTGGACTAACAGTAATTTTTTGTAGGCTCTTTAACCACTGTGAGCTTTATTTTTCAAAGCATTTTTCCACTTATATTTTATTCAAATGAATAGAAGTAGAGCTAGGTTATTGCTGGCTTTAAACAAAATGTTTTATTGAGAACCAAAATAATATTTATCTTTTTTTTCCCCCAAACCAAACGAGTATATGTTCAGGTTACCGCCCAACTAAATCAAATAATTCACTCTTTGATAAGAATTCGTTATTAATTGGCCAAGTTAAACAGGGACAATTAAGGGTAACTGGCCCTGACAGCTCAGTTCAGTGCTCAGAAGTGTAAGTTTACCAATCCTGAGAGACGAGGCTAAATTAGTTTTAATTGAGCTCTTTATATGACCACTTAAGCACTTACCCTTGTAAAGTGTCTGTTTTTACAAGTAGAATATGCAGCTGGTTCTCCTCTCATTTCTCGTCGCCGCTTCATTCCTCGGGAGAGACTTCTCTATCATCGCGGCGCTATGGCTGGGTGAACGCCGGGTGGCGGCGCCCGCTCCGCGGTGGGAGACGGATATTGTGGCAGTGCTGTCGGGACAGATGAGGTCCGAGAGGCGTGGCAGGGTGTGTCTCATTCAAGTTTTATGGAAAAAAGTGCATTTATCTTCCTGCATGAGTTTGTATCTGTGTTAAAATCGCTGCCACCTTACCAATACAGAGTTTAAGGATGTAGGATGTCATTTACAAAGTTAGGGTTAATTCCTTTCTGCATTTTGCTACTGTTCTATTCACAAATATGTCTGTTTCTGAAGAAATTCTGTATATGTTTTGTGTGGAATAAAATATTTGGCGTCATCGTTTGATCCTCAGGAAGTGCTGACAGTACATGAAGAGCAAGTGTAATTAATATAAAAACTCCAAATTAGATGCCATATCTCATTATATATATTCTTTTCCCCCTGAAGATGCCTGCATTAAATGAGAATTAGGGTTAAAAAAACATTTAACATACTAACAGTTTGTTTTTTCCTAAATTGAATGCGACGAGACTTTTCATTATTCATTGGAAATGAGACTTCATTGCTACTTAGCACAATCATTCATAAAGCTATCGCAGCTTAAAACCCATTTAAATGACTTCTATTGCTTAGTGGCAAAGTAACGTCGTTAAAAGTTACTTATACTTTCAAGATGGTCTTGACATGTAGAATCCAGAGAGAGAGACAGGGCGGAGCCCAGTAGTTTTTGGAGATCACCTGTAATTCTTTGAGGACGATATTGTGCCACCCTGAAAGTTCTTTGTTTTGACAAGGCTAGCCATGAGACATCGTGGAATGTGGCCCCAAACGCCGGGCTCCAGACATGAACTTCAAGGCCACTTCCTACGCAAGGAGCCTTTGCTTTTTAGTCATATTTTATTTAACAATCGAAATTTTTTAAAAAATCTTTGTCATGTTTGAATAGTAAGACATACGCTGTTGATCATTTTTTAAAATTCGGAGAAGACACATTTTTAGAATGCGTCTGAGCCAGCTCTGCGTGGTACCATGTCACCAGCGTTTGGAGGTACGTCGGTGCGCCCATGCTCCCCTCTCTAAACACACGCATTGCCAGGAGCAGTGCTCATCCCGCCCAGTTCTGAAACGCCTTTTTTCATTAAAATCTTTCGGATGTTTTTTGTCCTAGTGGTTTTATCCTGCGTACCAGATAACCATTCAGAAACCCTCGTCTTGCACAGAACGGAAGACCATGAAATAAGGGCAATCGTGGTAGTGAGTCGGTGATATATTATAAAGCGGAGCGCTTCCTGTGGGGCAGTCCAATTACGAAAGAGTAAAACAGGAACAAAACACAATGAAGTGTCTTTTCCTATCTGTCTCAGGAAGTTTAGCACAGCGGGGGTGGCGGCGCGCCTCCTGGCTGGCGCGGCAGACCTGCGGTTGGGAGCGTAATTGCAAATGGAAGTTGTGGGAAAGGCATCCTATCTAAGCTAATAACCTGAGCCATATAAATGAGATAATTATACACCATTTAGTATACTTAATTTGCTTTTATTGTAATAATTTCATACCTTTGGTTTCAGAAAATAATGTGTTTGTTTGAAAAGATTGATGAATTTGTGTATTCGAGGACATGCGAGACCCAAACCCGGAATCGTTTAAATGCTGCTTTTTTTTTTTTGCCAGAATCGGGCTTCTGCGGAGGTTTGTTTACTCTTTGACTCTTTCCTGAAGAGACAGTTCGGTTTGGTTTGAGGAAAAAAATGTTGCTGGTGATGTAAATTCAACAGTCACCGCCATGACAAAAACATGATGTCGGCTTTAATGGAACCTTTGAAAAATAACCTGAACGCATGTCAGAGCCACATCTCGGGCTGTAGCATGAGGAAGAATATATTCATGATACGGGTTTGTAGAAATTAGTGTGTGTGTGTGTGTGTGTGTATGGCAAGAGGTCTACATTTCAGAAAGGTCAGCCAAGGCAAGGAGGTTAAGTAGGGAAGATCAGACAGAGAAAGATCCCCTGGGTCCCGGACAATGAGTCTTGAAAATAAATCACTGCCGTCTTGGCAACAAAAATCGGAGGACTGTTTGTGGGACACCCAACGGCTCGTGGCACTTCCACTTCTGGGTAGTAGATCCTGCTCCTGACCTGGGGCTCCTTGATTTTCCTCCCACGAGCCCCTCCTGGAGCAGGAGAACTCCAGGCCTGTGTGGACGCGCTCTGTGGTTCTCGGGAGCAGGTGCGTTGCGCAGCCTGCGGAAGGAGCTCACACGGCAACGGTCCCTCCTGCCCCCTGACATCTTGGCAGTTCCTATTCAGGCAGAAGAAAGATCCGTTTTAATTAAGGCTTCTGCTCATATGTTCGTAATTAAATAATTTTCCAAACCTCCAAGAACGTGCTAAGAGCCAACTGTCGGAACTGTGCCGTATCCAACTACAGATTTATCCGGAGCGCCTTTCACCGCCAGCGCGGGGAGTCTGTGGCCCAGACAGCGCGCCTCCACGCCGCCTCCCGGCCGCCCCTCCGCCCTGCCGCCCGGGCTCTGCACATCCCTCTCTGTCAGGCACTGAGCCCTTTACCAAGTGAAGGCTCGGCTGGCATAGTGATGTATTCTAACCTGATTTATTTTGTCATTTATTATTTATTTCCTGCTTGTATTATTGAATGTATTGGGGTGACACTGGTTAATTATGTAGGTTTCAGATACACAATTCTGCCATACATCATCTGTGTATCGTACAGCGTGTTCGCCGCCCAAAGTCGACTTTCCTTCCATCACCATTTATCCCCCCTTTGCCCTCTTCCTCCTCCCCCACCCCCTTTGCTCCCCTTTTCCTCGGGCAATCACCATACTATTGTCTGGTTTTTTGTCTTTTTTTTTTTTTTTTTTGGCTTAATCCCCTCACCTTTTTTCCACCCAGCCCTGTAGCTCCCCTCCCCTCTGACAGCTGTCAGTCTGTTCTCTGTTTCTAGGCATCTGCTTGCTTCTGCAAGGTATTAAAAGTGGGTCTGTTTGCGTGAAGGTAAGATAACTGCTAAAGTAAATAATACTATCACTGATTGCAAAGTGAACGATTAAGGAGTGGGATATTTTTTAAAAGGCGCCTGGCAGTGAATTGTTACGGCACGTGGCTGAATGTTCAATGACAGAGAGGAGGTAGACCATCAGAAAGTGTCAGAGAACACGGGGAAAAAGGAACAGGAGAGGGAGAGCTGGCCGTGGCTGCTCCCTGTGCCCCCAGATGTCTGCGCACCCTGCTCCCTCCCAGTCTGTAGTTCTTCTTGCAAATGCTCCCCTCCCAGGGCGCCTTCCTTGGCTGCAATCGAAAAGTAATGCGGCTTGCATAGCAGCAGTTCCTACCCAGGCTTCCTGACGTATGCGTTCCCCTGAGAGCTCATTCCTGTCTAACCTACTGGGTCTCTCCCTCGTTGCTCTTTGCTGCGTCTCCCTCTGTGGATGATAAGCTCCGTGAAGGCAGGAACCCTGTGCGCTCTGGACGTCCCAGCACAGTTGGTCCTGGGCCCAGCAAGGACTTAGTAAGTATTTGTGGAATATCTGAATGGATACATGGATTTGTAATCACACACAAGCTCAAAAGCTAAGTGTGGAGAGAGGAGAATGCTGGACGTGTGGATGATGATGATAGAGATGTAACTGAAGCTGTGGAAGTGAGTGTTAGTGCTTAAACTTAAGGTATTATTCTTGGACTGGTTTTGCAGTTCGGTCCCATCCTAAGGTGGCGCGGGTAATAAATAGCAAATTGGGGACTTGAATCCTTTTGTACTTTCTTCCTCTAACGTGTCACCAAGGTCGGGAAGAGCATGAAGACCAGTCCTCATGGGGGACTGAGCAGCAAACAGGAGGCTGGGCGCCTAGCGCTGAGAGCATGGGGTGTTTGGATTAGTCCACTCAGACGGAACGCACATTAGAGCGAAAACAAGATTCTAGTCTTGGCCTCTGTTTCTCCTGCTGGCCTCTAAGGGAAAAATTCAGCACTGCGGGTATAAAATACTTCAGTCCCACTTACTGAAGATTACGTGTTTCCTGTATCATTTCTGAACCACTGGAATTTGGCAAAGTCATCGAGAGCCTAGTAATTTGCTGTGGGTTTTTAGGGCACCGGATTAGAGTGTTCTCAGGACTCCATGGGGCAGCATCGTGGGTTGCCAGCCTAACGACATGGGTTGGCCGGGGACGAAGGCCCAGATCGCAGGGCAGGTGTGCTCTGTTTCTGGTGTGGTGGGTCTCGCAGGGTGAACTTGACCTGTGTCACGCAGATTGCCTGCATGGACTTTCAGGAGATGACTTATTTTTCTGGATGAGGGTGCTTCTTGGAGGTCTGCATTTGCCTCTAGAAAGTTCTGCGAGCTACTCAGTGATCTCCTTGAAAACTTGCTGGTGGATCGCATAGATCCGGACCACACAAGATGGCCAGGCTAGACGGTCATTCGTGTTTTCTAAGAAGTACCCAAGTTCCTCAGGTGCGTGAATGTGTTTGTTGATGTCACATGACCGTGACCATTGAGCCATCGCACGCCCCCGTGTTTCCATGTGGCTCTCCTTGGTGAAGGCCGGGGGACCCCTGAGGGGACGCGCCCCAGGCTCCCGGATATGAGAACAAGTTGGCATGTTTGAGGACGCTGAAGGAGGCCGCGTGGGTAGAGGTTGGTGGGTAAAGATGAGGTCTAAGGCCACAGAGGACCTGTCGGCCTGGGAAGGAGGACGGATTTTATTTTCCCAGTTGTAAGAAGCAAGAGGAGAATAATCTGTACCCGTTTTGTCAGATAGAAAATGGAGACGCAAAAAGACTCCCTGATTCTCAGATGGAAAGTCTCTTAACTGTCCCTTTTTTCCCAACACCACTTATTATTCCTGCTGTGTAGCAGATGACTTAGCAAAGGTTTCTGAACATACATGGGCTACGTGATGTGACAGATGAAAAACTCATTCACTGAAGTGAATGTATCTTAAGTACTCGAGACATGTTTGTTTAATACGTTAGAGCAAGAATATAAATGTTTACTGTGATCTTTCTATTTTTAATACCATGCTGAATACTTTGCATGGTTTCTCTTGTTTCTTCATAGTAACAGTCACAGCAGGTAGGTACTTTTAACCCTTTGTGGGTGTGAAAAGATGGAGAAGAGATTCGTTTGTGTCATATACTGACTAGAAAACTATTTTGCCGTTTCCCCGATCATCACGGAGAACGCTGTCAAACCACAGTTTATTAGCCCAGTGTGTGGTTATCCTGCAGGTGGTGAGTTAGTATTAAAAATAAAATAACCCGTCATTCAGGTGCTCAGTGCCCTTTGCCAAGACATTTGCAAAGAGAATATCCAAGTTTCTAGGTTAGGAGGAGGACTCTGGAGAAGTAGGCGTTGAAACAGAGCACCGTGGAGGTTAAGTTAGGACTGAGTCCTTATAGGGAGTTTGGCCAGATAATAATTTTGAGAATATTTATTTACTTGTTCAACGAATATTGAAAGTCTCTGTGCCAGTCACAGGGGGTGTGGCGCAGTATCAGTGGGTAGGCGACAGCTCAGAGCAACACATTTCTGTTTGCGACTTGACTTTTTTCCTAAACTTGTCAGAATGTAATAGTTCCTGGAGTCAGTCACTTTGGCTGATAGGAATCCGTAATATGCCCAATAAAAGACTTTCCAGTGACTATCAACCTTGCGTTGCATGTACGAGGAGAATATTAGTCGTCACGCCCTTATTGTCAATCTAAAGACGCCACTGTATCTCTAGGTAAGGTTTGATCATTCAAAAACAAAGATGGATTTAAAAAAAAAAAAGTACTGAATTCTGAAGCAGTCATGTTTTCTGTCCGAGAAAGGATGACACAGTGCTCATCTGTGACTCTCGGTTTGGCACAGACACACGCGTGTTGGGTGACCTAAGGAGCATGCCTGTCCAATCTGTCAGGACACCGGGTGGCAGTCCATGTGGCTGGAATCAGGGGAGCCAGGCAGGGGGCTGAGCTGGGGCACAGGCCTGGGCCTGGGGGTCGTAAGCCACCTGAAGCTGGGGCTGTGAGGCACTTTGAAACATACTCCTCCAGCTCAGGATTCCTTGTGACGTCTTGTATCCCTGCACCTCCATCTCAGCACAGGCTCCCTTTAATATTTCACGCTGAAAATGTAGAATGTAAGCTATTATCTTTTGGGCCAAATGTTCAACTTGTGCTTCTGTGACTTTGAAGGTAGTCGACCGCACGTATCATGGATCTGCCTTCTGCAGCGGATTTCCGGAAGGAACATTTTAAAAAACATATTTCTGGCATCTTTATTTATACCTAAGCGTTGCCTTGCCATCAGCGGCATGCCTGATTTTCACTGAGGCATGCATGCGTGTGCACGTTGACACTTGTAGAGCTTCTACTAGCGGAGTAATGGTTTGAGGGGAGGGAAGAGAAAACAGAGCAAGATAAATTTGTTACATTTTATACTTCCCTCTTGCCTTTTTTATTGTTGTTCTATTACAGTTGTCCCAATTTTCCCCCATTGCTCTCCCCTGTCCTGCCCAACACCCCCCCCCCTCCCACAGTCAGTCCCCACCCTGTCGTCCATGTCCGGGGGCATTTATATTTGTTCCTTAACTGCAGCCTTCCCCTGCTTTCCTCCCTTATGCCTCTCTCTTCTCTCCTCTGGTTGCTGTGAGTCTGTACGTGGTTTCCATGCCTCTGGTTCTGGTTCTATGTGCTCATTAGTTTTCTTTGCTCATTAGGTTCCTCTTACAGGTGAGATCATATAGTATTTGTCCATCGCTGCCTAGCTGATTTCTCTTAGCATGATGCTCTCCAGTTCCATCCATGCCCTTGCCAAGGGTAGGAGCTCCTCCTTTCTGCCGCATAGCATTCCATCCTGCAAACATACCACAGTTTTTTATCCACTTACTTACTGATGGGCACTTAGGTTGCTTGCAGCCCTTGGCTGTTGTAAATTGTGCTGCTGTGAACACTGGGGTGCATAGGTTCTTTTGGATTGGTGATTCGGGGTTCTTAGGGTATAACCCCAGCAGTGGAATCACTGGGTGAAAAGACAGTCCATTTTTAGTTTTTTGAGGAAATCTCATACTGTTTTCCACAGCGGCTGCCCCAGTCTGATTCCCACCCACAGCGCACTAGGGCCCCCCTTTCTCCACATCCTCTCCAACACTTGTTTGTTGATTTGTTAATGACGGCCATTCTGACTGGTGTGAGGTGGTATCTCATTGTGGTTTCCATTTGCATCTCTCTGATGGCCAGTGATGCTGAGCACCCTTTCATACGGGCCCTCTGCACGTCCTCCTCGGAGAAGTGTCTGTGCAGGTCCTTTGCCCATTTTTTAATTGGATTGTTTGACTTCCTGATGTGGAGTCATGTGAGTTTTTATGTATTTTAGAGATCAAACCCTTGTCTGAGGTACCGTTGCCAAATATGTTTTCCCATATGGTTGGTTCTATTTTCATTTCGATGATGTTTTCTTTAGCCATGCAGAAGGTCTTTATTTTATTTTTTTATTTTTTTATTTTTTTAAAGATTTATTCATTTCCAGGGAGCGGGGAAGGGAGGGAGAGAAACATCAATGTGTGGTTGCCTCTCACACGCCCCCTACCGGGGACCTGGTCCACAACTCAGGCCTGTGCCCTGCCTGGGAACCAAGGGGCATGTGCCTCTGACCGGTCACCTTCGGTTCACAGGCTGGCACTCAGTCCAGCAGCTTTTTGATTTGATGTAGTCCCATTTGTTTATTCTTTCCTTTGTATCCCTTGCCCTAGACACGGGGGAGCCCAACCTGCAGCCCAGGATGGCTGTGAATGCGCCGCAACGCGAAATCGTAAATTTACTTAAAACCTTTTTTGGGGGTGGGGGTCATCAGTTTTCATTAGTGCTTGTGTACTTACTGTGTGGCCCGAGACAACTCTTCTTCCTCCAGTGTGGCCCAGAGATGCTGAAAGGTTGGACCCCCTGCGAGAGGACCTGGTGGAGGGACTATCGCTGGGTGGGGTGTCTGAAATTAGACTGCCTGTGTTTTCCTCCAGGGTTTGTATGGTGTCGCCGCTTATATTTAAGTCTTTTATCCATTTTTGTTTATTCTGGTGTATGGTGTAAGTTGGTGGTCTGGTTCTTTTTTTTTTTTTTTTTTTTTTTTTTTTGGCGTGTACCATTCCAGATCTTGCAGCACCGTTTGTTTGAAGAGGCCATTGTGACTCCATTTTGTGCTCCTGTCCCCTTTGTCAAACAGTAATTGACCACAGAGACATGGGTTACTTCTGGGCTCTCTGTTCTGTTCCATTGATTTGTGTGTCTGTTCTTATGCCAGTACCAGACTGTTTTGATTACAGTTTTTTTAAAGATAAGAAGGTTCTGTTGCTAAGTATACACTGGTCACTTGATCATTACTTGCTATTTATTGGGACTCCGACAGCACATGGGTCATGGGCAGTGAGCGGGGAGAACCTCTGGGGTGGGTGAGCCGGGCCGCCTGTGCCCGGGGGATCCCTGTGCTCTGTGTGTTCAGACGGAAGCTCTTCCTTCTGTACTCGGGTGGCTGCTGCTGCCTATTTTCCTGCCAAACATTCCTCCTCTCTGGTAGCATAGCGTCGTTACCAAGGGAACAGCTTATGGCCAACACGTACCGTCGTGCCACAGATTAATTTCACAGTTATCGGGGTACAGGGGTAACAGTAGCACAGGCTCCTGTGAGGTTCCCGTCGTTCCCGTGTAATTACTACTTTCACGGTAACGAGGCAGGTGATTCACGTCACTACTGCTGAACTTGACTCTCCTCCCTTCCTTCCTTTCTTTCCCCTTCCCCTTCAATATTTCCCTCCTTATCTGTTCAGAATCTCCCTGACACCGTGTTCTCAAGTAATAAGATCGGGTCCTCTTTATATTGGCATCAAGAAAGTATCGCAGTGAACTAGGGAAAGGCTTATTTACATAAGTTATGTCCATAACTAGGATGTTTGCTTACATCAAAAACAAGTAAGGACTAAGGCACAGATTTTTCTGGTGTATTAAGAGGCTATATTCAATTTGCAATGAGTGTGGCATGAACAATTGCAACCTTATTTTCATAAAAATTAAGTCCATAGTTGCGTGGAAAGAACCACTTAATGTAATTAAAAACAGTGACGGAAAGTGAAAGATACCCGCCTTCCTTAAGTCGCTGTGTGATTTGACAGGAGCCAAATGACGTCCTTCCGCCTCAGTGCTTCCGTCTCTGTAGTGGGGATGCTAATCAGATCTCCCTAAAAGAATTGAGGTGCAGGTTAGACAGGCTGCTTGTCAGAGTGACATGAAGCGGCACAGTGTGACAAGGTTTAAGACGTTAACGTCATCGTTGTGTGCCGCTTACGGAGGCGTCTCTTACTAACGTGCTGATCTTGTGGTAGGAGGGCATTTCTAGGGATACTTCAGAATAACTCAGGAAACATCATGGGGATAAGAAATAGCCTTTTCTTGTATCTGGGGCACAACAAAATGAGACATTGTTGTAATATCATAACAGTAATTTTTAATGATGAACTTTCCCAGCGAATGAATTTCATATTTTATGCTCTCTTTATTGAGCATGTATGTATGTTAAATAAAAGTTAAGCATTAAAACATAAGCATGTATATAATATGCTCATTACTTTTTAAAAAACTACTGTGATGCATGTATGGGAAATTTTAATGGTGCAAGTTAAATTACTATGGTAAAGGTAAAAGTATTTAAGTAAAAGTCAAATTGGGGCAGGGATACTTGCTCTGATTATTTGCTATAATACATGTTGTGGTCCCTCATATTTTTTTATTCTGTGGTAGTTTTCTTTTAGATATGGTGTACATGTCAGATCCATGTACGCCTCGCCGTTAACGTTTTTCAGTCAGTGTTCAGTAGTTGATTGTCCACTTCTTTATTATTTGAGCGCTTTACGTGGACACACCCCTTGCATTTAGGAAGTTGATATACGATGGAATGGAGTAACTGGACGAAGTTTGTAGCAGCTAGATACATCTGTTGCATGAATGAATGAATGAATGAATGAATGATGGTGAGTATGTAGTAAGCTGCCTTCTTTTTAGAAAGGATCTTTTTAGAGAGGACCGGACATCAAGTAAAAACCTGAAAACTTTTCTCCCCTATGTGTGTCCGCTGCCCACCCTGAAGTTACCCAGCCAACGCCGGCAACTTGCTGAAGAAGCCTGACTTGAACAAAGCTGTACGCTCCTCTCACCAATCATCCCCATTTTCTTCCGTTGCATTCAGGACACGGGGGAGGGGTGCGTTGGAGGCTTATTGTAGTGTCCTCGCTGCTCGAGTGCCGATGCTGTGAGGACAAGCGCGGTCCGGTGCGGACCTGAGTGCCGCTTGCTCTCTGTTCTCTCTGGGTCACGTGGCTGAACGGGGGGCAGGGCCGTGTCTGTGACCAAGGTCTGCCTGCAGCGGAGACCTTCCTGTGGCCAGTGGGCATGCAGCCAGCGAGGGCTGATGGAGGCGTCTTCACCCTGCACGGTGTTGAGGCTGTTCGTCGCAGAGGTGAGCAGAGGGGACGTCTTTGACGTCGAGCTGTTAAGAGCATGAATGTATTCCCTCTTGTTTATATTTAGAACGTCTTGAAATCACCTTCTGCAACCCAAACTTTGATGACCACTGTGCTTCCTAGAGCCATGGAGAGTCGACACCTTGTCTTTTTCTTTTTCCATCACCGACTCTTCTCCTATATTCCCGTTTCCTTGTCTTTCCTCACAGCTTGACAAAAGGAAAGACCTAATAACATATTGGTGTAGCTGAGTATTTAAGTGCACCAATTTCAGTGATCAGAATCGCTTTGGACGAGTCTATCAAATATTTCTTTCCCTCTCGTCCACAATTATGGGGTACTGATTGGGATGAAGTAGCTTGGTCTGTTCACTATCCCTTAGAAGCTCGCTCTTTTTCTCAAAAGAAAGGGAGTTTTGAAATAGTAACAAGGACTATTCCTGGGGCCAGTTGATTCACGGGCGAACCATGATGTAGCTGCGAGACTTAGCATCGTTTCCCTGTGAGCTTTCTGCATGACCAAAATGCAGATTTCTCACTCTTTCAAAACTGCTGCACTATAAATACACCCGAGGCCATAAAGCGTGCCACGGCGCTGCTGCGCGGCGGAAGCACGTTACGGTTTCCAAGTTAAGCGGAGGTTCCAGGTTTTGTGAAAGACGGTTTCCTTCCTGAACCGTAAACTGAATTTTGTCATCCGGAGGCATGGGTGTGAAGACCCCATGTCCCCTCAGGGGCATTTGGAGATGTGGGGAGGTATTTTGGATGTCACCGAGAAGTCTGGGAGCTTCTGGCACTTAAATGGGGGGAGGTTCAGAGACACCAGACTCCCACTCAAAGGGAGAGCTGATCCTTAAGATACGCAAGTGATGCCCCCTGAGAAACACTGATACAACTGATCTGCTGGGTTCAGCGTTTATTTACATGGTGTATTAAACTCTGAAGTTTAGACATACTTCAGATGAACCAACAGCCTGTTTCCTAACTGCTATGTAAATATTAATAAAGAAGCTATAAGCTCCATGGAGTAACTTACCTATTTATAAAATATATTACGGTAATTTAATAGATAGCTGGGAGCGTTTTTGTTTTCAATTGCAGCTTATACTAAACAAAGGACATATCGCCATGTGATAATTGTAGATAACTTTTCATCGTGCCTATAAATGTGATTAAATTATCTATTGATTTTTCCCCTTAATTGAATGTTTTTAATTCAACAGACTGTCCTCTGTAGTAATACTAGTTTTTCCAATAAAGCGACATTACAGGAACCTAGTCTCTTGAAGAATTCTCAAGTAAAGAGATGTAAAGAGAGTAATAAATAATATCCAAATGATAGAACATAGAAAATAATCCTACTGTTTTACTTTCCCAACATATGTTATTACCCACATTTTGCCAAAAAATAGAATGCATTCAGGCATTTTCCGTGAAAGAAATGTCAGAAAGAAGAGAGAAACACATAAAGCACACTTTGCAGAATATTCTGCGTCCTACATGGAAACACTGTGTTTTTGTTGGAAATGCATAGATTCTGTAGAAAATCCATTCTGCCCTGGGTCCCCTCCTGCAGGTTCCCTCCAGGCATTGCCTTTCCAGCATCTTTAAGACGGAACTTTCAGAGACTAACGCGCTGATATCACCACTCTCCTTCTTACGGGAGAAGAGTAATCTCTTCAGCGGCGACTTTTCTCCTGAAAAGGAGCGCAGTTCTGAAGTCCGCTGTGTCTGTGAGTGGCTTCTCTTTGGAGCCCAGGGTAACTCTGCATCCATCCCTTTTCTCCGTCACCGGGTAGGGTTCACCCTTAGGGATCAACAGCAAGCAGGACATGGGCTACCGCAGCTGGTTGGGGGAGGTGGGAGTTAGGTGCTCACTTCCTGTCAGTGCGGGTCCTCGCACCTGTCCCTTCTCCAGCGGCGCCCCTCCCCCCACTTACCCTCACGCGATGCCCCTGTGATCCGGTCCTTCTCTGCTCTGTGACTTGATTTTCTCCTTTCAGTCTCGGAAGCCTCCCTCCACTCCATTTCAGAACCTTCCACCCCTAAGTCTCCGAGACAGAGATTTGAAGAGATATATAAATGAATCATTTTATATAAAAGTTTTCATACTAATAACCAGCCAGGGTCAGCTGTGCTCAGAGACAGAGCATGCTGAGTTGGGGGAAGGAGGTGAAGCCCCTTGGGGACATGGAGCCTTTGGGAGGTGTACCCGAAAGGACATTATTCAACTATAAAATACTTGATTTTACTATTCAACTATCGCTTTTTTAGGGGAACTGAGATGAAATAGCGAAGGAATCAGGCCAGCATGAAACCCAAGGGGCTGAGAAGAACGTGTGGGAGATGAGAGAAAGGCGGGGAACAAGAAGTAGGGCTGTGTAAACTTCTGCCTCAAGCTGCTCTTAAGATGTGATCTGTTTTCTGGGAAGGAAAGCCTGGAATTCATACTCATGGACCATTTTCCCAGAAATTAAACCATTAGAATTTACCATGCGGGTTTTTGTATCCTAGCAATCAGTAGCAGGCGTATGAGTATTAGTTTGCCATTCGGTTTTGCAGAAGGCAGAGACACTGGTCCGTGGTCGATGCCTCTCCGGTGGAGTCGGGTGCACCCATGAACCGCATCTCAGACAAAGCGTTTCTCCAGGAGGCTCTGCCCACCTGGCCCGGTTCTGCTGGTGCATGGAGCGTGCTACTTGCGGTGCGTGGATAGCATGAAATAGTTCGCAGATTCATCGTACGGTCTCCGATTGGGGCCACTCTGTGGCCCTCTGCCCGACTCTGGACCCCTGCGAGTTTGTAATGGATGATGCAGGCCATCCGTTTTGTTGACAAAGGTGAGTCTCACTCAGCCACAGGATTGGGTTCAGCTTGGGAACAGAGTTTGTGTTCTCACCTTCACTCCGTGCTCCGGTCCTGCGCGAGCATTCAGGGCCCCTGGCGTCTTGTTCTGCACCAGGTGTTTATTCTTGGGACAAGCAGGTTAGATTCTCCAGGATTATTTTTTTCCTTTCTTTAGAGCAGTTATATATTTCTGCAGGACAGACCGTCCCAAACCGGTGGCCTAAACCAGCACCCACCCACCTGGCCCGTTGTGTGGGGCTCACCGGGCAGCTGCAGGCCCCTGGGACCTCAGCGGGGTGCAGTGGCCTAGACGGGCCCCTCACCGGCTCCCCTCCCCCACGGCCTCTCATCCTCTAGCGCCCCAAACACGCATCTTAGAAAACAGCAGTGAATTCTAAGGGAGCAAAACTGAAAGCTGCCAGGCCTTGGGAACTGGGCTCTACACCAGCAGCGTCATTGGTGCGACCACTTTATTGCTGCTTGGAAGTCACCAAAGGGGTCAGGTTCAAGGTGGGGGAGGGAGCAGACGCCCTCTCTCAGGGGGACAAGCACCACACGGTGGGAGGATTGTGCTCCCCTGAAGAAAAGGAACCGCGTCTGCAACGAACTAACGGTGAACTAACACGGTGCCTCGTAGGTATCTCAGCTGTTACCTCAGCCTCCTGGTCCCCGCCCCCGCTCCCCCCCCCCCCATGGCGCACTTGACCCCGGGGAGGACTCATTGTGACCTTGGCTCTCGGATATGAGCAGCGGGTGAGCAGCGACAGGGCACGGCACAGTGAGTTCTGCGCAGGGGTCTCTGTAGTGGTGATATCAACGTTAATACCCCTGATAGATCAGCACTTAGATACCTTCTATGTTCAAGGAGAAACAAACCAAAAACCTTGAGAATGATTAACTCAGTTTTTAAAAGCACCTTTATCACCATAGCTTTACTCAACTGAACTTCTCAAAATTTCCTCTAAGACTTCAGCTATTTTTTTTTTTAAGTAGAGGACATCATAAAAATCACAGATGGATTGTTATTTTGAATTTCGTAACTCAGACTTGCAGTGTTTGCCAAGAATTATTCTTTAAAGTGTCTGTGACTTCGCCTCAGGGTAGGCTGGCTCTCGTAAGGAGCCCTCTTTCTCCCCTGCGTTGCAGAGTTGCAGGGGGACTTGGTGCGGGCAGCTGCCACCCTCCTGGGTGGCTCAGGAGATGCCGCTCGCAGGGTGTGACGAGTCAGGGTGTGGCGTCTTGAAGCTCCTTTTCCTTGCAAAGGGTTGTTATTACCATCCACTTCACCATTTGGGGTGACAGTCTCACTCCATTTCCCTTCACATCAAGAGGCCATTGTGGCTTATTAAGTTCAAGTACTTTCCCTGCCCGTGTGAAGTTCTGCTGGGGAACTTGCGACCTGAGAGGTCGTGTTTTCTTCTGGAGTTTAAGGATCCTGTGTGCACGCAGGTAACTTGAAATTGAGAGTGGTCTTTTCTGTAACGGGGTGGAATGTTCTCTTTTCTCACTCCTTGCATGGAGAGTAGCAACGGCATAAATATTTTAAGGACTACTCTTAGCACACGGCGGCTGGTGTCTCCACGCCCCCCCCCCCCCTCACCAGCCCGAGGAAATAAAGCATAAAACGTGAAGCTGGGATGAAGCGGTCTGGCGGTGAGGAACTCCGACGCCCAGAGAGGGACGGACGGTTCGCACCGGCTGCCCCTTGAGGCAGTGCCCCGGCATTAGCTGCTTGCCTCCCCCCAGATTCTCGCAGGTGTGCGCTGTGCCTTAACAAGCTTTGCCTATGCTGCAAGTTTTTGCTGTTTTTAAAGCAAACACAATGAGCGGTAACTGCGTGTTGCCCCGAGAGTGTAAATTCACCTGTAGGCCTCACAAGGTGTGAACGAACAGCAGCCCTCGGAAATCACTCTTCTTCGTTCAACCTCAACGGAAGGCTGCCCTTTCGGTGGCGACTTCAGG